>JAIUZE010014338.1:0-18215 GCA_022085475.1 Heliosperma pusillum | reverse complement strand
ACACCTAAAGGATGTGATTGAGAGATGTGATTATTTGAGAAAATAATCATATTGATGCCTTATTAAATGACTAAAAGGTTAGTCAATGTGATGATGATATAATTATTTAATAACGATTAAATAATGTTAGCTAAGACGAATTAACTGTAATTCGTAATAAATATAAAATGTTATATTTAGTTGTAGTATATAATGTGAGCTTAAACGAATTAAAATGTTAATTCGTAATTAAACATAAACCGTTATATTTAATTAGCAGGATTATAAATATACCGATATTTATAATTGAAGTATATATTATACGATTGTCATAATAATTGTTATGTTAATATATCCACTGCAAAATGTTGTAATGGACCTTATTAATGTATGACAACATATTAGACAAATATAATATGTATAACAATATATTAAATGGAAGCTAATATAACCGAAAAAGAGTCCAGATTACTCTGAGGAATTTAGGTCAAAATGGTAACAAAATAAGAGAAACATATCCCTTATTTTTCTCCTATTTGTGCCGTGTGAGAGGTGAGTATATGGGAGGAGTTTTACTCATTCTAACTCACTAATTGAATCATCATTAATTCACATCACAAAAAGATACAGACTCTTTTTCTCTCTAATTTTCTAGCAAATACAAGGGCATTTCTTGCTCAATCTTGGGTGAGACGATTAGGAGGATATCTGCTTTGATATCTGTTCTTAGGCCGAATTTACGAGGACTAAAGGTTATTCCTAATCCCTTTGTTTATTATGCAATTTCGTTTATGATCCGTTAATCATATAAATCATAATTTCATTATAATCCTGTAAGATTAAAGGGATGTATACGGATATATTCCCACAAAAATATCATCCTATGTGTGCTCGTTAATAGTTGTCTCACCTTATGTTTGTTGATGACCTCTTCCTGTTTTGTAAAGGTGACACTGATTCTATTATGACTATGTTGAGATCCTTCTCTACTTTCTCCAAAGCTTCGGGTCTTCAGATGAATGGTACTAAGACGAATGCCTACTTTAATTGTGTGTCTCGAACAGTGAAGATGGACATCCTTCAAGTCTCTTGTTTCAAGGAAGGGAAACTACCCTTTAATTACTTAGGTTTGTCCATCACTGCTGGTAGAATGACCAAGAAAGATTCCCAGGTTCTTGTTGAAAAGGTTATGACTAGAATTAGGAGTTATGGTGCCATGGTTTTGTCTTATGCACGGAGATTAGTACTGGTTAACTCTGTACTTACTTCTCTATATACTTATTGGGCTAGTACTGTCATTATTCCTAAAGGAGTTACACGGAAGATTGATACATTATGCAGGAATTATCGTTGGGATGGGAAAGCTGATTATATGAGGGTTCCTCTTGTTAGTTGGGAAAAGGTTTGTCATCCAAAGAATGAAGGAGGGTTAGGCATAAGAGATAGCATGGCTTGGAATATTGCTGCAATAGGCAAACTGGTTATTGGAGTAGGTGTCCTTCACAATAGTGCGCCACATAATAAATCTCATTAAGGAATATAATTGGGATATTTATTTGATTATATATATATATATATATATATATATATATATATATATATATATATATATGATTAGTCAATTGATTAACGTAAATCAATAACGGTTGGCTGACTAGAGTTTGACGTTATTGTCGTATGACGGCGGTGATCAACTAATCCCTTTCGGTCACACCTATAGGATGAAATCCAAATAGTAACTAATTATTTGTATATGATACAGTTAATTAGTCCATTACATATATTTGATATGTACGAGAGTTAATTGTTAGAAATTGAGTTAAGAACTCAAATTCGATTAAGTTTATTTTTCAATTATGCGATAATTGACTAATAAATTTATATCTTATTTTGATATGATTAAATAAGATTTAACTTAATAATTAATCGTTAAATTACTAAATTAGTCCAGGTTTTGAGATAGAGGTAATTAGTTAATTATATTTACAAGGAGTTGTAAAATAAATTAACTAAGCATTGTAGGACCCATTATATATTGATATAATGGTAAAATATCACTTAAATGTTAAGTACATATTGTTTACTAATTTGTGTCATATAATTGTTATATGATCAAATTAACACATTAATTATATAAGTTAATTAAACATATGATTAATAAGTATTTGTGAGACAAATATCAAAAATCAAAATGGACCATTTTGAGCCATGTATGGCCGGTCATGGTAGTAGTAGTAGTGATGATAATTTTTCTTGTTTATGCAAACAAGCAACCTTATGATAATGACATATCATGCATTCAAAAATCATTACATACACTACCATACTCCACTACATTGGATGTGATTAAAATAAAAAAAATAAGGGGCCATTTGGACACATGAGGTCCGGCCACTTTGGCTATAAAATGGACAATGGTTGTTTATTTTTCACATACTTCATTTTGTACTTCATTCACACTTCTCTCTAAAACTCATCCTCTCACTAAACTCTCATAATACTAATATTTACTAAGTATTACTAGTGTAGTAATATATACTAATATTAGTAGTATTTTATCTATCTTATTATCTAGTTAATAATAAGGTTAGATTATTTGGTATCATCTTGGTGCAACTTAAAGGAGGTCTTCTACTTTGGAGATTGTTCTTGTTCATCCTTATTTATAGCCTCTTTTGACAACAAGAAGGAGTTCATGTTGTGCCCATTTAATTTCCATTTCAATGTGAGGAAATTTCTTCTTTTATATAAATGTCTCTGATACTCTAATAAGATACTAAATTACTTGTTAATATAGTGTTTAATGATCTATGCCAAAATCGCCCTAAACACATTCATGCTCATTGTAGCTCGATTTTACGGGATTTATTGATTTTATGGTTGAATGAATGAATGTCATTTATTTAATAATTTATGCAAATTTTGTACCTAGTATGGCCTAGTTATTTTAATCGTTATTACCCGTAATGTAAGGGAATAACGGTTTGGTTGTAATTTTTATTGCGATCTATTATCGCCGGTTTGTAATAATTAATAATTTCATTTTATAGAATAAATGTATAATAGGAATTTGTATATTTGTATATTTTTAATTATTTTTATGAAGACCGGTGACTCCCCTCAAGACGGTGCAAATTTTTGGAAGGCGTTCCAAGTGAAGAGGCAAGGGACCAAGTAGTTGGTTTCTGAATTTGTAATTATCTAGTTAATTTGATTAGCTAGGTGGCCATACTAGGATTTTTTCGTTGCTTGGTTGCTTGCTTTATTTCCGCTCATGCCAAAATTGTCACACATGCATTTTATTTTCTGTTATTGTCAATTCAACGTTATTCACAATTCACCGACTTAGTTCACTTATAGGGAATTAATAACAAAATTGACAAAATCTCTCACATATTTAAAAAATTGATATTAGCCTTACCAATTAGTAACACCTATGAATCTCGTGTTCATTAGGGCTACCACGCTCGTGGGTCCCTTTTTACCTCGGGTAAGTAGGGTGATACGATCACAAGCTAAAATTGGATTGGACTCAACGAGATAAGCGTTATCTTGGGCCTAGGAGATGGATTTAGTTGAAATCCGTCAACCAAGAGTTCTAAGGGTAGAATTAGTCAAGTAATGACTTACCATTTCTAGATAAAGGTAGCATGCGATGACTATTTTTATTTAAAGATGGTTCGAATCATTTATATAATTTAGTGAGAGGTCATTATATAAATGCTAAACTTGTTAAAATATTTTTCAAGTAAATTAACAATGAATGTTTATATATTTCTTTTTGTTGTAGTAACCATATTCGCACAATGTCAACTTCATCAAACAACGCAACCTTAGGTAAGGACTCATGGTAAACATGATTTTTCTAAGATTAACAATGAAAGGGAAACTAAGATTATAAAACTAAGAATGGTAAACATGATAAAGGAAATACTAAAAGAAAATGAAACTATAATGTAAAAACAAGAATAAGGATTACCGGAAAGGATGAGCAAAGATTGAAATGGAATAGGAACTTGAATAGGAAAATGCAAACCCGGAAACTAGAATTCCAATTACAAGTAGAACAATTACAATTGAAGGAAACTTAGAACTAAACTAAACTAGAGAAAACTAAAACTAAACTAAACTAAGAAAGATGAGAGAAAGAAGAAAAACTAAACTAAAGAGAGAAGTGTTTTTTTGTACATGTCAATTGTGTGTGATGCATAGGCTATTTATAGGGTTGAGAGGCTGCCCAAATGCGTCCAGATTCATACCCTAGACAACCTAATAAAGCACTCCATTAAGGCTTGGTAGAAGAAGAGCCAAGAAGTGTTCATCAGCAGACATACCCGATCGGGTATGTAACCCTTATTGATCTTCTTTCGTCTCTTCCAATTTCTTCTTTGGGCACGCGTTTCTATGCTTTGGTCTTGGTTAATGCAGCACGTAATTGGGCTTGGGCTAGTCTCCATTTGACTTGGGTTGATGTTTTTCCTTTGAGAAACAAAGTCAAAGTCCAAGATGAGTCCACTTGAGGAAGGATGTAGCGGAATCGTAATCCAATCATGAAATTGCTATCATCGGTTCCTCGTAAACTTGTATTCTAGTGCCTTTGCTCCATAAAGTAAGAAAATATAGAAAAACCGCTTCATTTCCTATAAAACGAGACAAAGCACGCAAAACAACTAGAATAGTAATTTTAGCTCGTTAATCACTTAACAAAGTGCATAAATCATATAGAAGAGCTAAAACGGGGGATAAATTAGTACAAAATGTCGCTTATCAAACTCCCCCAAGCTAAACCCTTGCTTGTCCTCAAGCAAGCATACAATAACAAAAATGACAAGGACAAGGGCGACGAGCAACAATCAATCTAACCAAATGCAAATCCCATCAAGTTGCTTATAGAGCACAATGAAACACATCCCGAAACAACGTGGGCATAGGGAAAATGCAAAACATGGTTGAGATTTACATAATGGCGCAGCATAAGGAACATCAAATAGACTTTTCGGCTCTTGCATGATCTTTTGAGAATGGACTCTCACGGTGCATTCAACACTCAAATTTTTATATAAATCATGGAAATATTATTTTATATTTGAGTGACACTCTCCTATCTACGACTCATGAGAATGCGCCCGCAATCTAATATGGTAAACATTCCAAAACTACAAGTCAAAACAATCATGAAAAGCATAGAAAGGAGCCAAAAGCAAGAAGAAGGCTATGGGAGATGGGTAACAAAGTGGACAAATGAATTATGGTAATGTGGAGCTAAGGTCAAGCTAGCAACATACCAATTATGCAAGGATGCTCAATCAAAACTCGGAACCATTCCCAAGAAAATAAAACTAAGCCAAAAATAGCAAATTGGCTTATACTCATGGCAACACAAGAGTGAATTTCCCAACTTTTTGAGTTTCGGATCATGGAAATAACACTCACAACTTCTTCTTCTTTTCATAAACCATTTTTTTTCTTTTCAATACATGCTTCTTCTTTCCTTTTCATTCTTTAATATTCAACATCATTTTTTTTTTTCATTTTTTTCATTTCTTTGAACTCTCTTTTTTTTTTCTTTTTCTTCGGCACGGCAATCAGTAATTCCATCCAATCAAGATCACTTTGACATAACTGAACAATATCCCAAATGAGCACCCAAACACAAACGGTATAGCTACTAACTTAACAAGGTAGGCAATATTTTTACATGTAGCTAATTAAATGTGAAACAATGTGAAAAGGGGCTAAATTTAGGCAATGGATTCAAAGTGAATGGCTTCAAATGCTTTTTAAATCATGAATGTAATGCTCACTAGAAATGGAATGAAAACCATACTTGTGCGTTTTTTATGTGACGCAAATAATAAGGAGAAACTACACACACCTAATTGGGATCGGGTATAGATGTACCGATCACTGGAGGCTCTACCTTACCGTATATGTAGTTTGCCAAAGTCAAGATGAAGCCTAATAAGTCTAAAATCAATCCCTCACCCACTGTATACAAGACATCCCCATGTATGAAAAATCACGTCAAAAGTGTGAAACATTGGCTAAAAAGCTAAAATAAGGGAAATGCATTGGGTGGACAAAACACACAACTTTTATTAAATTTTTTTAATTTTTTGATTTTTTTGGATTTTTCAAATTTTTCAAATTCAATAAACAACTAGACTAAATAAACAACGACACAAACTAAATCCCTCCCCCAAGCTAGAATAACACATTGTCCTCAATGTGCGAAACGGGTTTAAGTGCAGAAAACACAAAGAAGGACAACATAACCAACAAAGGAATGGGGGACGACTCAACAAAATGGTAAAGAAAGAAAATAAAACATACAACCGTGCAGCAGCTCCTCTAAGCGAGCTTGAAAACGGGGGCAAAGTACAACCCAAGCACTAAAGTACCTGTGATGAACAAGCTACTACAATACTAGATAAAATTATTGTCAAAGCTATTAGAACCAAAACCAAATGAATTATTTAAAAATTAACATTATTAAATTGTAACACCCGCAAATGTACCATATTTTTATAGTAAAAATATTTTACGGATACTTTTCAGCGAAATTTAGTTTTAGTTTAGAATTAAATTTCCCGTGTCGAATTTAGAATTTCCGAGTTCGTATTTGGATATTACGTGAAATTTCAAGTGAATCACATCTTAAGACGTCTTTGACTTTTCTTGACTTTTTCCACTTACTCCACTCATACTCCCTCATAAACCCTAATTCTTCCTCACAACTCAACTCCTTCTTCCTCACTAAGAAAACGCCAAAAGCTTAGTTTCCATTTTGATCCGTCTTAGAATCGTCATAACTCTTTCATTTCTCGCTCAAATTCACGTAAGTTCGTCTTATTCCTCCCCTCTCATCTTCCTCTATCCGTATTGGTAATAAAATTACCGTCTTTCTCGCTTTTCAATTTATCCGACTTTTTCAAAAGTGAATTATATTCATCTTTTGTCGTCTTTGTTTAGGTAGAGACTTTCTAGACCCCGACAAAGATTACTATCTAGTGGAGGAAGGCTTAGAAATCATTTAAAGACGCATAAAGGTAACGGTGAAGGGTTACTCGATATTAATTACGTGTTTTTATGTGTTTTCCATGTTAGAAATCGTAATTAGAATATGATTTGTAAACTTAGGAATTGTGTTGTTGATGATGGTTGTTGTTAGTTGATAATTGATAATTGATATGAGAATTGATGGTTTGTGATGATAAATGATGATTGTTTTATGTGGATTGCAAGACGAATTGAAGGATCGCGTGCCTGCCAGACCAAAACGCTGGCAGCGTTCCCTGGACGCTGGCAGCGTCGTAAGACGCTGGCAGCGTCGTCCGGCGCTGGCAGCGTTACTCGCTGCCAGTTTTCCCAAGTCGACTGCAGTTTTCCTGCACTGACCCCTTTTTGTAAAATGATCATATCTCCTTCGTTACTTGCTTATTTTGGGCTTGTGACATCCCGTTGGAATCGTAAGAGGATAAGATATCACCTTCATTTGGAATTTTTGCATTTGCATGTCTAGAACTCTAGTTATGACCGTTTGAAGTGGACCCTTGTTTTAGTTGGTTTCCAAACAACGTTGTTTTGGAGACGGGATCTATGTTTCTTATTTATTATGCTTTATAAACATGTTCTAATGCTTATGTATCATGTATTGATTCATTTTTATCATAGTTAAATTTATATAATTCCCTATTCTCATGTTTTGTGACGGTTTTTGGTATGTCCCACTTTGAGTCTTTTTTTACAAATGTTACGGTTTCAGCACTATTTTTTTATGTGCTTTGTACTCTCATTCCCTTGGCTACCTCCACGTTCGTAAGGCTGGAATGTCGGAACGGGGATGTATCCTACTGCTTAATTGCATGTGTTAGTGGGCATACGACGACGTTGTTGGGAGGCGAACGCTTTGCGTTGATCGACCCGGCCGTCAAATATTGTGTACTTGCGAGGTGGTGTTATTTGCATGTAGCGTACCGCTTGTTATGAGGCTTGAGCTCTTTTCCGCCTCTTTCGTGAATTATATCGACCGAATTTGGGGTACTCTGCGTCAATGATTGACCGAGTCTTGGATTCGAAATGTCATCGCATGTCGAACCGGAAAATGCGATTTCAGAATTCTGGCCAGATTTAGACTAGGACCGTATTATTATCGTCGTCCTACCGGGAGGAAATTAGTCCATATATACGAAATGAATTGAATCGTGTATGCGTTCAGGGAATATGTCTTATCCCGTGGATGCCTTTTAATCATACTTGCCATGTACACGGTGCTAGTGCGAGGCATTTACCGTGAGAGATGTCGTCAATGTATTGGTATGTTTGGATGGATGATTATATGATTGATTATGCATGATCTTTGGATGACTTGGCATGGTTTGTTTGTCGAGTCTCAAGCTTATCAAACTTATACCGCTAACGGTGAGATGCAAGCCCTAGTAAGCGTATTCGGTTGCCTAAGAGTGTCTTCCCCGAGTCTATCTATAGCATGATGGTTACGGATTGTACTTCATATGCTCTTATCATTATATATATTGAATTGCCTATCTATCCTTATCGTATTTCACATGTATATCTATATATGCATGCTTCTACTTTTATTTCCTTCTATGTACGTTTAATGTGATATGGCTTGGAGAACCCGGAGTTACTCCCCACTGACTGTGGCGTTCATGTTTTTCATGGATGAACAGGTTGCTTGATTGGATGGCTTTTTGCTTATGATATTTTGGGTTCGGGTGTGAGCTAGCGGGCGTTGTCCCTGGATGAACCACCTCTAGACGTTATTAGCTAGTTTGCTAATCACTTTTACTTTGATAACATTTGGAGAGACTCCGTCTCTTGTTGTAGTATATTTCGTGCTTTGGTTTGTAATATTTGACACTCCTCGTATACTTCTTCTTGCATGTATAAAAGTTTTAAAAACATCGTATTTTCCGCTATTTAATTCATATGCTTGTTATGTTTTATTTCCGCATTCGCGAGGGTTGTCACATTTGTGCTCACATTGAGGACAATGTGATGTTTAGCTTGGGGGAGGGATTGCATTTTTGCATTTTCCCATTTTGCATTTTAGTTGATCATTTTTAAAATTTTAAATAAAAGAAAAAAGAAGATTTTTGAGAAAAATTTTTTGAACATAATTGAATGCTTTTCATGCTTTGCTTGCTTGTTTACTATGCTATTATGTTACATTTCCCAAACTTAGAGCTTTCAAAAGATAATGATTCAATATTCATTGAATTGTGCATACATGGGGAAGTCTTGTACACAGTAGGCATGGAATGAATCTATAGATGAGTACGCTTGATCTTGACACTTGGCAAGTTACATATATTGTAAGGTAGAACCTCCTTAGGCTTGTACATCTATACCCAGTCTCATCTAGGTGTGTGTAGTTCTCCTTGTGATATGTGTCATGTCAAAACGCATAAGTATGGTTCTCATTTCATTCCTATAAGCATTGCATTCATGATTCACTAAGATTTGAAGCCTTTTTTCACTTTGAATTACACCTCAAAATTAGCCCCTTCATACAAATGCTTCACAAAATAATAGCTACATATAAAAATTGCCTACCTTGTTGAGCTAGTAGCTAGACTATGGTGTATGGGTGCTCTTTTGAGAAGATTTTGTTCCTTGATGTCAAAGTGAATTTGGAAGAACCAAAATGTTCAAGAAGCAATGTTATGTTCAAAAAAGATAAGAAAAAATATGAAAGAGGAAAAAGAAAAAAAAAGAAAAAGAAATTGAAATCGAAAACAAAAGAAAGAAATAAAAGAAGAAGTTGTGAGTATCTCCTCAAAATGTCAAGTCAATATTCAGAAGGAGTTTACCCTTGTGTTTCGTGTGTAATAAGCCAATCCGTTCATTCTGGCTTCGTTTTTCGTCTTTTGGGAATTAATCGAAAGTTTGGATTGAGTATTCATTTATCATTGGTCAGTTGCTAGCTCATTCTAACCTTCACATTGACCATAACTGTTTGTCCAACTTTCACCCATTTCCTAAAGCCTTCTTCTTATCTTTTCGACTTCTTTTCTATGTGCATTGTGATCTTGGACTTGTGTTTTGAATTGTTTACCATACTAGATTGCGGACACACTTTCATAAGTCGTAGATAGCTGAGTGTCTCAAAAACATTTACATATAAAGAAACCATCGTTTACATGCAATGAGTGTTCTAGTGTGCCGTGAAAGTTCATTTGTCAAAAGATCATGCAAGAGCCGAAAATCTATAGTGAAATTCTTTATGCTACGCCGTTTTGTAAATCTCAGCCATGTTTATGTATCATTCTTGCCCACGTTGTTTTTGGGTTATGACTCATTATGTTTCCAAAGCTTTATGTTGAGATTTGTTTCCTGATGGTGTAGTAGCCAATGCTTGCAACCATTGTCCTGGTATTGTTTGTTATGTTTGCTTGAGGACAAGCAAAGGTTTAGCTTGGGGGAGTTTGATAAGTAAATATTTGTATGATTTTAACCCCCAATTTAGCTCGGTTTTGTATGTCATTTGTGCTTTGTTAAGCCATTTTATGAGCTAATATCGCCTTCTAGGCGAATTCCTATGTTCTAACATGTTTTGTAGGGAAATTGACGTTTCTACGCCCTTTTTCTATATTCCCGAGCATTTGCCAAGAACCCGGCGATTTGAAGAAGCAAGCTTGACCAAGTGAAAGGCATTTCAAGAAGGTTCAGTAATTCAAAAGAGAGAAGGAATAAAGACGATGTCGCAGTTGTCGAAAGATCAATCAATTAGGCGGAAGAATTCATCTCTTTACATCAAACCCTATCAACAAACCCGATTGAAGAGGTCAATGGGGATGATGGAAGTCAAGTCAAAGCAAAGGGAGATGAAACGTTAGTCAAAAGCTTCTAAATGACCACTTACCCGATCGGGTAAGTGTGTACCCGATCGGGTAACCCTGCTGCTTCGAGCAAATTGCTTCAACTTCCTTCTTTTGTCCTATATGTTCAATGCTCGACCCCTTCCCCACGAAACCCTAATGCTATATAAAGGATGCTCCAGCCCCTCTTCACAACACATCTAACATATCCTCTTTACAATAATATCTTCTCTTCTTACATTTCTCTTTAGATTAGGAGGAGGGTGAACTAGCCTCCCTTCTCTCATTTTCTTCTTCTTTTCATCTTTAGTTCTTAGTTTATTTCTGTCCTTTCCACATCAAAATCTTAGCTTAGATCAATAAGAATTTCAATCTTTGTAATCTACTTTGTTGGGTTCAAGTGTTGTAATTCAAGGAACGATTACTCTATGCAAGGGATTTCTATTATTGTTATCGTTTTCGTTGTTGATCGTCACCTAGGTATTTCTATTTATCCTTTGTTTAATGTCCTTATTGTTTTCCATTTGATTGTTATTTTTTATCCATGTTATCTTAGATTCATTTTTGTGTTGTTATAATCATAATTTCATTTCTTAGATTATCAATTAGCGTCGTTATTATTGCCATATAAAGAGTCTTAGAACATGTTTATCCTAGTTTTCATTATTGATATCATCTTAGATTTAGACATTATCATGAGTGAGTAGTCACCTTTCTAGGGTGTAGGGTAGCCATGTTAGATTGATTAAAAGATGATAATTGGATAAAAGAAATTGTGCTTTTAAAACATTGTGTCTATGCATGTTTGGACTGTAACGATAGTTAACGATTTCTGGCCGAAAAGCATTGACTAAAATGGAATTCTTTTCCAAGGTAGAGATACGTGAATTGAATAGACAAAGCAAGACATGGTAGATTAAGACCTAGTAAATTGCCTAAAAGCCTGCTAGACCATCTGATCTATGATTGTAATGAACACATCATTCTTACGAACTCACAATGAATTATTTGCATGTCCTATATCAAATTGCATCAATATGTCAATCTACATGTGTGAACCTACTTCCCTAGATGTTTTTCATCATTGTTAATTGTTTTCGTTTATGCCTTTTGTTAGTTTAGAAACTAAATTCCCAAAACCCAGATATTCGTTAGATAAGACCCAATAGCGAGACACTTCACATCTTATAGGAAACACCATCTCCCTGAGGATCGACCCCTACTTCCCTAATTACATTAATTTGTTATTAGCCTAGTCTGGGTAATTTATCTTTGTATCGGGCTCGCGACAAGCACGATCACTAGCCCAACGCGAAGAGGAACTCCATGCGGGTCTGGTTCGTTGCCAACAAATGCTTGAAGAAATGGCGTGATCGATCACTACTTGTGCTCTTCCACCCTCCCAAAGTGAGTCTTTTCCCCTTAATGATTTTGAATTATTGGATGACGATGATGATGGTATTACTTTATCTCTTGAAAGTCCACCTAGTATCATTCCAATTGACCATTTAGAGACTCGTGTTGATGACATTGACCTTCTAGTAGATGACACACTTACCATGGATGATGTTAGGCCCGTTTGTAATAAAAGGAATGAGGTTTTACCTGAGTCATTTGAAACCTTTGTGAATTCTTTTACATGGGATATAGTTGATCCATATAAGGTTGTTGGAAGACTTAGTGCTACTAATTTAGAGGTTAAGAAGGATGAACCCCTAATTTTTGATGAGTCCTACCACCTTGAGTTTTCATACCAATTTGAGACCAATTATAATGATAATTTGTGCAGTAACGGTTTATTTTATGGTCTTAAGCATGATGCTCCATCTCTTGCTGACGAGTGGAGTAGTACGGTGGTTCTCTTTGAAATCTCTAATGCGCATTTTCATAAGATTTATCCTTCCTTACCTTTGATCTTTCATGCTTATATCGTATCAATTGCTTACATTTGCTTTTGTATTCCTCAAGCGCAGGAATATGATCAACTTCTAAGGGCGCTGACATGTTTTTTAGAGGACAAAGGATGCCCATTAGAAAAAATTAGTTTCTGTCAATTTAAAGTTTTTGGACAATTGCAATTTCAATTTGGTTGTAATAGTTAGACATTTAGACATTTAGTTTGCTTTAGTTTGTAGTAGCTTGTCTTTTGCAGGTACTTTGCTACTTGGATTGGGCTACCCTGTTTTCAAGCTAGCTTGGGGGACGCTTCTACACTTTAGTATGGTTTCTTTCTTTTCTTTATTTCCGCATGTGTCATCCCATCTCCCCTTGTTGGTTTTTGTTTGTTCATCTTTGTGTCACACATTGAGGACAATGTGTGTTCTAACTAGGGGGAGCGATAGTGAGTCTAGTTATGAGAAATCTAATCTAAAAATTGAAAATTGAAAGTAAAAGTTTGATGTTGTGTCCACCCATTTGTCTTTGCATAATGTCATTCCTCCTTACATTTCCTATATTGTAGTTCTTTTAAGCTAATGACTCATGCTTTATTGTCGGGATTTTGCATTCATGGGGATGTCTTGACATAGTGGGTGAGGGATAGATTTTTGGACAAAATAGACTTTATCTTGACATTGGTAAGCTACATATATGGTTGATGATCATTATTTATACACATATTTTATGCTTCCCTTAGTTGCATTTAACTCGATTTACCGTCTTTCCTTACTTGTTTCTATGCTATTTTAGCTAGAATATAGATTCTGCCGCTTTTGTTATGTTTTAATGCAGATTGGATGCATTTGGAGCTTTTTGAGTAGATATAGAGCATGGCGGAGTAGGATCGTAGAAGGTTAGGCACGGGAATCGAGAAAGAAAGAGAAGAAATGAAGAAAAGTGAAGAAACGAGCCTAAATGAAGGATGCTCGACCGAGCAGAAGAGCCTTGCTCGCTCGAGTCGCACTGTTGTCATGCTCGATCGAGCAGAATCACTTTGCTCAATCGAGCAACCTAGCTAGTTTTTCGGCGGCTTTTCATATTTTTGTGGGAAAATCGGTATTCCCACAATACAATTATAATAGGATTATAACGAAAAAGCAATAACTTGATTATGCGAGTCATAAACGAAAACAAGGAAAAATAGAGATATAGAAATCAACCTCCGGTCCTAGCAATAGGCGTAAAGAACAGAGATATCAAGGTACATATCCTCCTAATCGTTGCACCCAAGATGCTCCGAGAAATACCCTTCTCCTTTGCTAGAAAGAGAACCTCTTACACGATCTCACTGATGAGAAGGAGGTTTTGTGTTTTGTGAAAAGTTACTGTTAACTTTTTGTCTTGTGTGAATGATAGAGAGGCAGAAGTGTGAAATGAATTAGGGTTAGGTTCCAAAAAATCAATTTTTCTCTTCCCCTTTTTTTTGTTTCTCACGGCACTCCCTTAGGGTTATGGGGAGATATTTTTCTCCTCAAAAATAACCACCCATTGACTGAAAACCGAGTGTATCTGGACACTTTTGTTTTTGGTCATTTTAGCTTCCAATATAATGTAATATATTATAATCGTCATTTGTCATGGACCGACATCATTATAATACATCATTAGTTATAAATATCCGTATATTTATAATTTGCCAATTAATTATAACGGTTTATGATTAATTAGCTCACATTATATACAACAATTAAATATAACATTTTATATCCAATTTACGAATTACAGTTAATTCGTCTAAGCTAACTTTATTTAATCATTAAATAATCGTCTCATCATCACATTGACTAACCTTTTAGTCAAATACACTGACTAACCTTTTAGTCATATATAAGGGCATCAATATGATTATTTTCTCAAATAATCACATCACTCAAACACATCCTTTAGGTGTGACTTTTAGGGACCAGTTGATCACCGCCATCTGTATGACAATAACGTCAAACTTAACTAGCAAGCCAACCGTTATTGATAAACGTTAATCAACTAATTATTATACAAAGTATACCCTGTGAACCTACAGAGATTTATTTATGTTATTGCACTAACTGTGGAGGACACTGGCTCCAACAATCTCCCACTTGTCCGTACAAGTGTATGTGCGATAACCGATTCTCATATCCATTATAAATTTCTCCCCCTCAATGTAAACCAATTTGCAAAGTCCGTATTCACAAAGGTCGTAGTTTACAAGTGATCAGTATCAAGAGTGGTTTCCCCGACTAGAGAGTAACTTAACTGATAAACGAATCTTTATTCGAGCATGGCCATGCATTTCAGTTATAGCTCCTCGAGTGGCCCTGAGAAATAACATAACCTGATAAAGGTTGGATATTTTCTTCAACTCGAATCTTGCAGATACAAGCGCAGTCTGAAATGACCTAGTAAAAATCTACTTGGCCTCCTTTTACGGTCGACCATGAGAAAGAAACCAAAGTCACCCAAAAACTGCCTTGATCTTAAGAGACAGTCGATAGTCAAAAGAATCGACTCTAGGAACACTATGGACGTCCTATCCACGACCTGGCACCTAATGTTCCGAAACATTTAGGACTCCATAACGTTGTCACAAAATTGTCCTGTGTGGTATCATTATAACTCGCATATGTGATCGATCAGTTAACAGTTTGACTTATGGCTCGTTGAACCCACCATCAATCGACTTCACAGAATAATTGCCAGAGTTATCAGCTCATGTAGGCGATTACGGACCAAAACAAATATAATGTAATTCAGTTCACTTTGTGGTGTTCAAAATGTTTGCAGGACAAACCCACATGAAAATAAAATATAAAACCAACGATGATTTCATAGATAGGTTTTATGAAAAAAGATAACAGGTGTCCTAATCCATATCAAACAACTAATACAACTCAGGAACACGTTTGATTCCCATGGAAATAACGTGCCCTTCATGCTTATCATATCTCAATGGTTTAGTGAGAGGATCTGCGACTTTATCATCCGTAGCAATCTTGTCTATCACTATCTCCCTTTGCTCCACGTAATCTCGGATCATGTGAGCCTTCCGTTGTACATGCCTAGACTTGTTGCTAGACTTAGGCTCCTTAGCTTGGAAGATGGCACCACTATTATCACAATAGATGGTGATCGATCGGGTCTCCGCACTAGGAACTACAGTTAGTCCCTTAAGAATTGACGAGGAGGAGCCTCCCTCTCTCTTCCTTGTCAGGCGCTCTGAAGCAGCATGTACTCGGACTCAGTCGTAGAATCTGCTATAACACTTTGTTTGGAGCTTTTCCAGCTGACCGCAACGCCATTAAGAGTAAAAACGAATCCAAACTGAGATTTCGAGTCATCTCGATCCGTTTGGAAGCTAGCATCTGCGTAACCGATTGCGCATAGCTCAGTGTCACCTCCATAAGTCAATACCCAATCCTTAGTCCTCCGTAGGTACTTAAGGATATTCTTAACAGCCATCCAGTGTGTTTCACCTGGATTGCCTTGGTACCGACTCGTTATACTCAATGCATATGCCACGTCTGAACGTGTGCATATCATGACATACATGATCGATCCTATAGCTGATGCATAAGGAACCCGACTCATGCGCTCGACCTCTTCCGATGTCTTTGGTGCCTGAGCTTTACTCAAATGCATCCCAGAAATCACTGGAAGGTTCCCCTTCTTGGAGTTGGTCATGCTGAACCTCTCAAGAATCTTATCTATATAAGACTCCTGACTGAGGGATAACATCCGTCATGATCTATCTCTGTAGATACGGATCCCCAAAATTCTTTGTGCTTCACCCAGATCTTTCATCTGGAAATGGTTCTTTAACCAAACTTTTACCGAAGTAAAGAGAGGTATGTCATTCCCAATCAAGAGTATGTCATCGACATACAATATTAGGAAGACAATCTTGCTCCCACTCGACTTGATATATAAGCATGGTTCCTCGACCGATCGAGTAAATCCCTTCTCTTTTATCACCTGGTCGAAACGATGATTCCAACTCCGAGAAGCCTGCTTAAGTCCATAAATGGAACGCTTAAGCTTGCATACCTTCTTAGGATTTTTAGGATCAATGAAACCTTCGGGTTGTACCATGTACAACTCCTCCTCCAATTAACCGTTTAAGAAGGCGGTTTTCACATCCATTTGCCAAATTTCATAGTCATGAAAAGCGGCAATCGCTAAGATTATCCGAATGGAACGCAGCATGACTACGGGTGCAAAAATTTCATCATAATGCAATCCGTGCACTTGAGTGAAACCGTTTGCCACTATCGTGCCTTGTAGGTATCTGGTTTGTCCTTCTAACAGAAGCGTTTATTTTTGTAAAGCCATTTGCACTGAAGAGGCCGAACCTTTCAGGTAAGTCAAACCAATCCCATACGCATTCTCATACATAAGTCCGATCTCGATTGCATGGCGTCAAGGCCATAGCTTAGAGTCGCACCGGGTCATGGCACTTTTTTTTATAGGTAGCGGTTCGTTACTCTCTAGAGTAAAAACGAGTCTCTCGCTCAAATTCTCCTCGACCATACCAATGTATCTGTCTGGAGGAATAGAGTGTCTACCCGACCTCCTAGGTTCCAAAGGAATATTAACCGGCCAGCCCGGATGATGAAAGGAACAGTTTTCCTCCATTGGTTGCTCGGTTGTTGGTTCTTGAATCTCCGACATTCGAAGGTTCCATTACTTTGTTCCCTATTCTCTAGAATTCTTTCTAAGAAACCCTCGGCACTAGCCGCAACAAAAACTCGATGTTCGGTAGGCGAGTAAAAGTAATGACCAAACATCCCTTTTGGATAACCAATAAAGTATGTCTTGACCGATCGTGGGCCGAGCTTATCGTCATGTCTCCACTTGACATAAGCCTCGCAGCCCCAAACCCGAATAAAGGACAAGTTAGGGACCGTTCCCTTCCATAATTCATATGGAGTCTTGTCTACAGCTTTAGACGGACGTCGGTTAAGTATTAAAGCAGCTGACAAAAGAGCATAACCCCACAATGAGTCAGGTACAACCGTGTGACTCATCATGGATCGAACCATATCAAGTAATGTTCGATTTCTCCGTTCGGACACACCATTCAATTGTGGTGTTCCAGGTGGAGTTAACTGTAGTACTACACCACAGTCTTTGAGGTGTTGATCAAACTCATTCAAAAGATATTCGCCACCACGATCTGAACGTAGTGCTTTAATCTTTCTATCCAGTTGGTTTTCAACCTTATTCTGGAATTCCTTGAACTTGTCAAAGGACTCACTTTTATGCTTCATTAAGTAGACATATCCATATCTACTCAAATCGTCCGTGAAAGTGATAAAATATCTATAGCCATCTCTAGCGTTGATTGACATAGGTCCCCACACATCAGTATGTATGAGTCCTAATAGGTCAGCAGCGCGCATTCCAACACCTTTGAAGGAAATTCGAGTCATTTTGCCTATGAGACATGATTCACACGTGCCAAAAGATTCATAGTCA
>JAIUZE010014337.1:0-10257 GCA_022085475.1 Heliosperma pusillum | reverse complement strand
AACGGTCTGGGTTGGTCAAAGGTGGGTCCGGGTTTTTGGTTTTTGGGTTGTGTCGATGTTTGATTGTTTGGTTGTTGTTTTGACGGGTTTTAATTTTGTTAAAGCATGCGGGAAATGTTAAGAAACGGTTTTAGTAAAAGTTGGAAAATCTGCCAAAACAGCCCAAACAGGCCCGTGGGCCCATTCAGGCCCATGTTGGGTTCGGCCCAAAAATCAGCCCGTGGGTCCCAATTTGGGACTTGTGACGGTTTTTGAGTTATCGTCATTTTATCGTGTTTTGTAATATTTAGCAAGCGAGAAATATTAATAAGTAAAATATTTAATTAAAAGGTTTTTCACTAAATTATTATTTCTCACATGTTAGAAATTATAAGACGAGATCGTAGTTTAATTTAATATCCTTTAAGTCAATCGGGGGTTTATGTAAGATTAAATAATTCACATGTTAGAAGTTAATAAAATAACATGTATTGAATATGTTGATTTTTATGTGTAAGTCTATGTGATAAAGACTCTGTTTCTAGCCGGTTTGATCAAACGGGTTTGGTCAAACTAAGATCTAGTCAGCCCCGTTTTGACTGATGACCCGTCGCGGGACTCGGGTCGGGGATTTGTCTTCAAGTAAGGTTTTTATTTAATTATTGAATTAGCCTTAGTAGATATGAGGCGATATGATATTTGAATATGATATATATACAATTAGTCACATGATAGGATGTTTGTTCCCGTGACTGTTTGATTATATGGTTGGTGTCGTGTTGACTAAGTACCCATAGAGAATTATGAGTATATGGCGTCTTGACCATTCTAATTCTAAATGAGTAGCTTGGACCATGACATTGATAGGCAGTACTATCTTTAACGAGCATATAGTTCACCGCTTGATAGCTTTTGTGTCACGGCCTGGGGGGCTTATCTCCAAGTCGGGGCAGGGCATCCTAAGAGTTCCGCTTTGGGAAGGGAGCCAGCTTAAGTACTAGCCATCTCTGCTTAGGGGGTCGCCTAGTAGAGTTTCTCGTGTACGGTTATGTCATGAGACGGGGAATGGAATAGCTGTTGTCGCTAGGTCTGATCAGTCTAGGACTAGGATGTTTTCCTACCTTGTGGTATAGCCTCGAGTTACAGATGACTATTGGCCGCCCTAGGAACTTATGCCTGTTTAGAGAAGTATTGGTCTTTCATGTTTGTATGATTCTATGAGTTCTAGAAGGTGAGATGCAAGCCGGCTAGGATTGATAGAGTTTGGATTACCGATTGTTAACTGATTCACATGATTACGTGTTGATTAGGGTTTGAGTGGATCATGGCCATGTTTCTGAGAGGAACCTCTGAGCTAGCATACCAGCTTCCCTACCTCGAGTATAGTTTATTATCGGTTTCACATGATAGCTTTCACATGCTAGGTTATTTGTTAGTTATCTGTTTCATAACATGAAAAGCATATCATATATGTTAAAGTTTTGTATTGTTCATATACATTGCTTTTATGTTATTCATGTTTTATTAAACTTGACATGTCGTGGCTGGGAGGACTCGGAGTTACTCCCCACTGACTGTGGCTTCCGTGTTTATATTTAATGCGGTCGAACAGGTGGTGAATGCATATTTGGGGTAACATTGACGAGGGCTAAGCGAGCGAAGTATTTACCTTGGACCTATATTCGGTTCTTAGATTGTATATTAGTATACACTCTTTTATTTCCGTATTTATACGGGAGATATGTCTCCCGTCTTGTATATTTCTTTTGTAGAATATTATTTCCGTATTGTAATGACCATTTTTATTTCAGACACCTTCATTATGTATTTAAATAATTTTTTTTCCTTCCGCAAATTTCAGGGTGTCACATATGAGCTGCGTTTTCTACTTTCCCGTGCCTTTAAATTTGTTTTATTGGTACAACTTGGTTATTACTTTGTTATAGATATGAATAGCTTGGGATTTGTATGTACATTAACATTAGCTTTGAGTTTTTCATTCACCATTTGTATGTTTGTCCTTGTATAGTGTTGAGTGCTTTGCTTAGGGACAAGCAAAGGATTGGTTTGGGGGAGTTTGATGATCATTATTTATATACATGTTTTATGCTTCCCTTAGATACATATAACTCGATTTACCGTCTTTCCTTGCTTATTTCTATGCTATTTTAGCTAGAATATCGATTATGCGGCTTCTATTATGTTTTAATGCAGATTGGATGCATTTGGAGCTTTTTGAGTAGATATGGAGCATGGCAGAGTTGGATCATAGAAGGTTAAGCACGGAAATTGAGAACGAAAGAGAAGAAATGAAGAAAATCAAGAAACGAGCCATTTTGAAGGGATGCTCGATCGAGCAGGCTCCCCTTGCTCGATCAAGTCGTAGTGACTGTTGCTCGATCGAGCAGCAACCTAGCTTTTTGACGGCTTTTTGTACTTTCCTAAACTAGTTAACCTAATTAATTAGTTTTGTATTATAAAAGGAAAGCTCGTCTTTCATAATTAGACATGCTTGAATATTAGAAACTCAAGTTTTCTTTGCTTTGCCTCTGGATTTTATTCATCAAGACAATTGTCTTTAGTTCAAGCTTGTAATCGGTATTCTTTAATCTTCCTTTGTTATTCAGTTAATTACCTTCTTGTTCTTTAATTATTTTTTGTTCATCTTTTCATTGTTGTTAATCATGTTTACTTTATTTAATATTATTGTTATTTATATCGTTATGAGTAGCTAATTTTCTTTCTAGGGTTGAAAGGGGATCTAGGATTGTTAGAAGGGGTAGACTAATTAATTGAATTGCAATTGCATGGTTATCGTTTGATTATCGTTTTAATTCTAGTTGTTTGATTACTGAAAGGATTAATTAACTAGTCTCGTGAATTAGGATTGACACCGACCGGGTTAAGATTAAGATAGGCTACGATAATTGAATAGAACTCGTTTAATGATAGCGATCGCATGTTAGATTGTAGAGGGAATAATTGAATCGACCGATCTTGTGACCTTAGATAACTTTATTGCATGATAGTTTATTATACCTTTACCCCTGAACAATAATCCTAGTGAACCTGAGACCCTAGGCTTTTAATCTTATTGTTTTCAATCTTTTATTGTTATTGTTTGCTTTTAGTTATTGTTATTGTTTGCTATTAGTTTAGAAATACCAATTCAAACCCAGAAATTGTTACTTTAGAGACAAACCTAGTTTAACAGATTAGAATACTACCGCCTCCGTGTGGATTCGATACCTTGCTTACCGCTGACTATTAGTTAGTAGTGATTTAGGTTTACTTTGATTAAGGTGACGCGACTTTACCCTTATCAATATACCTAGAGAGTATTTATTAGACAGATGAAGTAAGTCAGCAACATGCCGCCCACTTTTTAATGTTATTGCAACATCACTGATAGCTGATTGTGTGTCAATCAAAAGCCGCCAAAACAATATAAGTGAATTGTTGAGGATAATGTGGAACATGGTGATGAGTTACTTGAAATGCTACGGAGTTTCAATGAGAAATTTATTATTTCCGTTAAGCATGGGAAGTCAAAAATAAGAAAGTTGAGATTGAGATGCTTATTGGGTCAAAAATACCAACTGAAGCGAGTGTTCTACCACCAAGACAGTGCAAGAATAAGGGATCATGAAAAAGGATTGCTTCAAAAAAGGAAAAGGCAGTCCTGGAAAATGTGAAGCCTCTGAGAAATTGTCGTGCTTGCGGTGAAATGACTCACCATGATAGTAGGAATTTCCCAAGTCGACTCCCTCAAAAGTGATTTACGTCTCTAAACTGATTTTTGTTTTGTTTGTTTTGAGTTTTATAATTCTCTTGTTATCTGAAACTTTATGGTAGCTTCTTGTGACTTTCGGGGATCTTAAACTGTATTTTATATTCTGTGAATGTTAGTCCGAAATAATTTTTACTTAATCCTAAAATCATTGAATTTTAATGTAAAACAATCTATCCAATTTTTGTTCTTATTCAACTCGTTAACTGTGGTTTACTCGTTAACACGGGAGGAGTATTATTTCGAGATTTTTAGTATGATAATAAAACAAGGCTGTTAACCTATTAAAAATACCACATATGCAAAACTATTGAGTGATCTATTTTGGATAGCAATCTAAACAAGCGTATATAACATGCCCCGTGGCTTAAGGAGTCAAGGCACAAAAATGTACACACCATAACATTCTCTTTTTCCTATTGCAATTACCAAATTCTGTTTTACAACTCTTTTAAGTATTTGTATTACAAAAAAGTATCGATAATTCTAAATTAACCACAAAAATTACAGAACTACATATCATCCATCCATCTGGTCGAAGTCGTGTCACCTCATATCTATGAGGGTTCGCCAATCAGAATGGTATCTGACAGATGTCCTGGACAGGACGCAACATCATCTTAACCAATAGATGTCCTAAAGAGAACACCTGCAAAAAAAAGGTGAGAAAAAAGAATGTGAGATTGTAAAGAATGTATCTGGCAGGCAGATGGAGGTTATCTACCAAGCAACAGATGTGTATCCAGACCCTAGATACACTCCATTTCAGTGTTAGATATATCTCATTTCACTGCTAGATACACTCCATTTCACTGTATCTAGCAGTGAAATGAGTGTATCTACTAAGGTCAAATATCATCTTGATAAATTAAAAATTGTTAGGTTGTAAGGCGATACCCTTTTTTGTTCTTCACCCATTTTATAAGTGAGAGCAAAATACTGTCTCGGTAAAAGGGCAAATTCTGCAAAAAAAAAATTGTTGGCAAATTATAGAAGTATTAATAATTACGAATTGCGATTCCAAAAACCTTAGACGCATCCCACGCCAAAAAACTACAGACGTTACCGGACTATGAATTCGGTAATCGTTTTATCCTAAAAAAAATGAATAAATGACGAAAAAAATAATCTCACTCTGAAATGATTCTTGTCCTTCCATAAACTGCAGTCAGTTAAAGTAGCTTCCAAAAACTTCATAACAAATAGTCCGCAATCAAACCTGTTAAACATATCCATATATTTAAACCAACTTTGTCAATATAAAAAGAAAAAGGTGCATGTCTAATATCAATTATCAAAAAAGGGGGAATGATAACTAACCCATTAGGTTGTTGAGGGACATCCAAATAGATACACGGATTTAAGCTAATGCCTCTTAGCTTTTCGTAACCATTTTGAACCTTTTTCTTGGGATAAGACAGTTTCGAAGTTGTAGATCTGACATACAAAAAAAAAGAAAAGTAATTGTCGATAATTAGTACCAGGTAAAACCATCATATACAACATGAATTCAAGAAAACAAAAGAAAAAAATTAGAAAAGTTACAATGTCGTCTACGTAAGAAGTTCCAGCCAGCAGATCACTAACTTTTAGCCTGAGAGAGTCTAATATATAGTTTTATCCCTTCTTCAGATCAGAAACACAAGCAAACCAGTGATCATCATTTTCATTACCAAGTACAAAAAACACCTATAAGGTTGAATTTGAAAAAGGTTGATATTAGAATAAAATAATATGTTGAATAAAATAAAAAGTGTATGCAGTTCATAATGAATTACCTTATCAATAGTGCTCCCATTTTGGTATATATTGATTCTTAAGAAGCCCCAAATAGATTGCTTATTTGAACCATGCTTAGCATACTGCCATGCTTAGAACACAGCCAACAAATAAACAACACTAATACGACATCTAATAATTGTAAGGAACACTAACATTTACTCTTGTAGGTAAGCAGGGAATATCATCTCTACTGAGCGTCTTAAGCACACCAAACATGTCAATCACCTACATACAAGTACATTGTGTTAGAATACATGGACATTTGTGTTTATTCTTATGTTCTAGAAAGCTTAAGTAGACTATTGAATATTATGAGAATATCATATTCTCACAATGTCCATTATCCAAGCGCGCTTTTTCAAGCTTCGCAACCCTCCTCGAGTAACTTCCATCCAATCCGTGTCAACGAGAACCTCCTTTAAGTAATTAAATACAAATGTGATTAGGCGGTTGCAAATATGAAAATAAATAAGATACAAATCAAAAAAATAAACAAATCAAACTTACTTTGCATCTCTTCGATTGTTGAAAACAAACAAAAAAAAGTTCTTCATCTGAGTACGGATATGGTAGTTTAGATTCACTTGATAATTCTGTGTGACTTGTACCAAAAACGCCAGTTGCCAAATAGACATTCTAATCAATTAAGTACACATATTTTTTTAGTGTTTAAAGACATACTTACTTGACAGTAAACCAGAAAGCACGAGAATCAAATTGAACGTTACTTTTAAAACGGTTTTCATCGAAATTTAAGATTTGACAATAAGCCCTCAAACTAAAAAGTATCACTTGATGGCTCTACAAAAAAGAATCCTAAATTTAGGACGCGGAATCGCCTAATCCAACCCTAAACTCTATCCCTTAGTGTTGGACCTAGTTTATAGTTTTCATAATGACATGTATATACTTGATAATGTGCTTTAAATTTATATATCATATGCATGTAAACGTCTGCTTTAGTCTTATTATAGCTAACAACAATTACAAGAAAGGAAATCAAAGTTATAGGAGCTTAAGGCATAACTTTGACGATTTCTGTGAGACAAAGTTATAGGAGCTTGAGGTATAACTTTGGAAGTTCAAATGTGCAAAGTTATAGCTACCTTGGTTATAACATTGAAAAAACAATTCAAGCAAGATCTACTTCAAATAACACAAGACTCAAGATGAAGGGTCTTTGTGATCAAGATGAAGAGATGATCCATATACTGAAAATCTTTGTGAAGATTAGATAGTATAGGACGTCATTCGATAACTATTCCATTAGAGTGATTTTATGTTTGTAAAGTTATGACTCACTTATAACTTTACATACTAGAGTTCAAAGTTATAGCTTGGTCAAATATCATCTTGATAAATTAAAAATTGTTAGGTTGTAAGGCGATACCCTTTTTTGTTCTTCACCAATTTTATAAGTGAGAGCAAAATACTGTCTCCGTAAAAGGGCAAATTCTGCACAAAAAAAAATTGTTGGCAAATTATAGAAGTATTAATAATTACAAATTGCGATTCCAAAAACCTTAAGACGCATCCCACGCCAATAAACTACAGACGTTACCGGACTATGAATTCGGTAATCGTTTTATCCTAAAAAAAAATGAATAAATGACGAAAAAAATAATCTCACTCTGAAATGATTCTTGTCCTTCCATAAACTGCAGTCAGTTAAAGTAGCTTCCAAAAACTTCATAACAAATAGTCCGCAATCAAACCTGTTAAACATATCCATATATTTAAACCAACTTTGTCAATATAAAAAGAAAAAGGTGCATGTCTAATATCAATTATCAAAAAAGGGGGAATGATAACTAACCCATTAGGTTGTTGAGGGACATCCAAATAGATACACGAATTTAAGCTAATGCCTCTTAGCTTTTCGTAACCATTTTGAACCTTTTTCTTGGGATAAGACAGTTTCGAAGTTGTAGATCTGACATACAAAAAAAAGAAAAGTAATTGTCGATAGTTAGTACCAGGTAAAACCATCATATACAACATGAATTCAAGAAAACAAAAGAAAAAAATTAGAAAAGTTACAATGTCGTCTACGTAAGAAGTTCCAGCCATCAGATCACTAACTTTTAGCCTGAGAGAGTCTAATATATAGTTTTATCACTTCTTCAGATCAGAAACACAAGCAAACCAGTAATCATCATTTTCATTACCAAGTACAAAAAACACCTATAAGGTTGAATTTGAAAAAGGTTGATATTAGAATAAAATAATATGTTGAATAAAATAATAAGTGTATGCAGTTCATAATGAATTACCTTATCAATAGTGCTCCCATTTTGGTATATATTGATTCTTAAGATAGAGCCCCAAATAGATTGCTTATTTGAACCATGCTTAGCATACTGCCATGCTTAGAACACAGCCAACAAATAAACAACACTAATACGACATCTAATAATTGTAAGGAACACTAACATTTACTCTTGTAGGTAAGCAGGGAATATCATCTCTATTGAGCGTCTTAAGCACACCAAACATGTCAATCACCTACATACAAGTACATTGTGTTAGAATACATGGACATTTGTGTTTATTCTTATGTTCTAGAAAGCTTAAGTAGACTATTGAATATTATGAGAATATCATATTCTCACAATGTCCATTATCCAAGCGCGCTTTTTCAAGCTTCGCAACCCTCCTCGAGTAACTTCCATCCAATCCGTGTCAACGAGAACCTCCTTTAAGTAATTAAATACAAATGTGATTAGGCGGTTGCAAATATGAAAATAAATAAGATACAAATCAAAAAAATAAACAAATCAAACTTACTTTGCATCTCTTCGATTGTTGAAAACAAACAAAAAAAAGTTCTTCATCTGAGTACGGATATGGTAGTTTAGATTCACTTGATAATTCTGTGTGACTTGTACCAAAAACGCCAGTTGCCAAATAGACATTCTAATCAATTAAGTACACATATTTTTTGAGTGTTTAAAGACATACTTACTTGACAGTTTACCAGAAAGCACGAGAATCAAATTGAACGTTACTTTTAAAACGGTTTTCATCGAAATTTAAGATTTGACAATAAGCCCTCAAACTAAAAAGTATCACTTGATGGCTCTACAAAAAAGAATCCTAAATTTAGGACGCGGAATCGCCTAATCCAACCCTAAACTCTATCCCTTAGTGTTGGACCTAGTTTATAGTTTTCATAATGACATGTATATACTTGATAATGTGCTTTAAATTTATATATCATATGCATGTAAATGTCTGCTTTAGTCTTATTATAGCTAACAACAATTACAAGAAAGGAAATCAAAGTTATAGGAGCTTAAGGCATAACTTTGACGATTTCTGTGAGACAAAGTTATAGGAGCTTGAGGTATAACTTTGGAAGTTCAAATGTGCAAAGTTATAGCTACCTTGGTTATAACATTGAAAAAACAATTCAAGCAAGATCTACTTCAAATAACACAAGACTCAAGATGAAGGGTCTTTGTGATCAAGATGAAGAGATGATCCATATACTGAAAATCTTTGTGAAGATTAGATAGTATATGACGTCATTCGATAACTATTCCATTAGAGTGATTTTATGTTTGTAAAGTTATGACTCACTTATAACTTTACATACTAGAGTTCAAAGTTATAGCTTGGACCTGTAACTCTATAACTTTGGATGATAAAAGTTTTGATGCATGATTTTGGAAATAAATCTGTTAAATGTTTTCAAAAAGATAGAGAGTATTTTTATATTTGTCAAAGTTTTAATAGATAATGTATTTGTGAGATTCTATTGATTAGTAATACAACTTATGGGTTGTCATGCTACCTAAGGTTTCTAATACATTCTATCTCAATTTGTTGTTAACCTAATAAGTCCAACTAGTGGTTGTGCCACCTAGGGTTTCGTGAAACCTAGGGATTGTGCCTCCTAGGGTTGCGTGCTCCTAGGGTTTCGTGAGATGAGGATTTCGGCCACCATAGGCACGTTTACTTGTTTACCTTAACCTATGATTCTAATAATATCTTTACAACAATATTTTGAGATATTAAAGATAAATATCTTTCTAAAAGATGAAGCAATAATATTTTAAGATATTGAAGATAAATATATTTCTTAAAGAGAAAGCTAGGGTTTTTAGATTTTATATCTCCTATGCTTCTATTATAAATACTCCTTCCATCTCAATTATTGAAAACGACTTTTATACAATTGAGAGAATTTTATAAATTGATTTTAAGGCAAACTTTGAGCAAAATATATATTATTTTTAGTGTTTTTTTTGAAAAATTCGTGCATCATTATTATCAATCGCTCACGTGAAATACGTTATTGGATAATAGTACATCACATAATCTTACTTATTCTTTAACGAGAATCCTTGTGAGTTATATTGTACTTTCTTATTAACGTAAGATAGTATAGAGTATTTAGCGATAGTCACCTTGAGTTATAGTCATAGTTGATTATACGAGTGGGTTGATAATTTTTGTTATCCGGAGAAAGGTACTAAAGATTATTAATCGAGAATAGTGGACGTAGGTTTCGACTTGTGGAACTGAACCACTTCAAAAAGCACGTGTGTCTCTCTCTCCTTTTCGTTATTTCGTTACTTGCATTTACTTTGATTAATTGATTAGTTGATTTTAATCTATAAAATCAAATAATTAATTACATATCATATAAATCGAAAAGTGGGGCTAGTTTTTATTCTCAATTCACCCCCCCCCCCCCTCCC
>JAIUZE010014336.1:0-12355 GCA_022085475.1 Heliosperma pusillum | reverse complement strand
TTCCCAATGACGTGTGCACCGGTTTTGTGGGTAAGGTTTTTTCCAATCCTTTGTAGTAGACTACTAGACTCTATTTTAACAGATAAGTTTGATACCGGACCAGAACAACGCTTTTTTTTATTTTTTTTTAGAATTATTTTGATAAATCTTGAAACATAGAGCCTCTCTAGTCAGTGCCTCAGTGGCGTAAGGAGGTTTAGGGGAGAGGGGTCTTGAGACCCTACAAATTTTTGCAATCTAACAGTATAAGATATGAGCGTACTGGAATTTTTACTGATTTTGTAGTATAAGACCCTGTATTTTTAGTAACTTTATGTAAGATAATTCTTGAGTTTTAGATTAAGACAATAAGACTACGCTGTCCGAATTTCCTAGCTACGCCACTGTCTGTAATATAAGACCCTGTAGATTTAGTAAATTTCTGTAAGATGATTCTTGAGTTTTAAATTAAGACAATAAGACCCCACTCTCCGAATTTCATAGCTACGCCACTGTCTCTAGTCCCCTGGACCCCTAAACAAGAATGGTTTTATTTCTCCACTCTTTAGGGTAATGTGCGTCCTTAAATCTCATTTACATCTTTAGAACAACTCAGTTTACCGAACGTTTGATGTTCCGCGAATCTGATTCATACAAGCAATAGTTAACTTGTAGTTAGAACTTCTTTCCATATGTCATCAGTGTTGAAATTTTTTAATTTTACAGGATAGCAACTAGCAATATAAGACATTTCATAACAAATATTTTGCAGGATAGCAAATAGCTAAAATTTGTTCTTGACACACTTCGTGTAGCTGAACAACTCACTTTTCATGTAAATGAATCCCACAATATAACACCAAAAGTTCAAATAATTGAAATCATTTTGTATCTTTAAACTAGAACCAATCCTTACTTGCTTACAGGGAATGCCTCTTAGTGACTCGACCAAGAGAGGTCGGTATATGGGTGGAATTGCATCTTCGTGACCACAACAGTGAAAGGAATTGTCTCCACATGAGAAAACCTATAGATCAGGAGAAGGAATAATTAATCAACTCAGACTTTGAAAAGGAAGTGCCAAATATACAACAAACAGTTATTGTTTGACAAAAACTCACATACAACGTTTTCACAGAATAGTATTGATAATTGCCTATATTAACACTACCTAACGAGACTATGAAAGCTATATTATAGTAGTAATTAAGAGCCAAACGAGACGTCAAAGCTTGAATAAATCTCACGAGATTCTGAAATCAGCGGATGTATATCACATCTCCGTTATAGTTTCTGCAATTGTATTAGCAGAAACTGAAAATTTAACAAAGATCACAAACCTCTCCACACTGGGTAATAAAAGCTGCATGGTTGTGAGAAGCTGAAACTTGGACCACAGGGGATGAAGAAGGAAAAGTGATCCTTCTAAATGATATGCATGAAGTAATCTCAGGACCGTGACCAAGAACACCACACAAGCTGGAACCACAAGAGTAAACAGACGAGTTGCTGATAAGCAATGTGTGGTATCGTCCCGACTTTATCTGCATCTTCTGATAAAACAAGTGACTTTGTAAGAAACAAACGAAACACTCGTTGAGATAAACAAAATTGAACCAACTTGTAATGATACAAGCTCACAAACCACTCAGAAGAAATTTGCCATTAGTTTCTTAGTTCTTCAGTACACACAAAAACTCAAAACGCCCACAGGTATTATACAAAAAGGCTATTCCCTCCTCAATTATTTACTTATCTTTGATTAAAATACCCCTAAACAAGAATAAAAATAATAAAACGATTGATTAAAAAGAGAAAGCAATATTTAAGAGCACTAGTTTCAGATTCTTAGATAGTACAAACTCGTATGATCAACAGTATCGAACCAATGACATTAACAACAGGCATACTTAGAAGTTTACAACAAACAAGTATACCAAGCACTAACAGACCGCTTCTAACTACATGAGAATATACAAATTTATAGTTTATATAATAATGACTTGAAAATTTTCAATGGGACACCATAAGTAAATTTGGAAACTGCCATTGACTGCAGCACATTACATTTCACATCAATTTTTTTGCAGTAAACTTCCACAACTATCCTCACGGCAAGTCGACAGAAACCAAATATTCCATGCTAAGATACCCGCCGTCAAAACATCAAGCAAAGCTACATTTTCTTGCCTTGACGTCACATTAGCAACAACATCATGCATTTTTAAACACTACTCCATTAGACTTGATGTACTCCACTAAAACTTTAATAACTCAACTAAATTGAAAATATGGTTTGAATATTATTTTTCATTTTCAACAATAGTCTAGCTAATAGAACATACTCCCTCCGTCCCGGTTAATTGTTGTCTTATTCATTTTTTTGTGTCTCAGTCAATTGTTGTCATTTCTATATTATGAAGGTTTTCTATGAGTAATTTGACACTCAAATAGGTTCACTTGTCATCCACTATGTATAAACCACAAATGGTCCATTACTCTTTCTGGTAAATGTGCCAAAATGAAAGGACAATAATTGACGGGGACAATAATATACAAAGTCATCATGGACCATACAGTCATACACTACCTTCCTAAAAAGCTAATGGTAATAAAACCTTAAACAAGCTACAAATTTGTCAACAATCAACATGGTATGAAATATCAAATTAACTGGCAATGAAAAAGAAACTCCCTCCGTCCCCATCATTTGTTTACCTGTGGTTAAAATATCCCTCCCAAACAATAAAAACGAGGTAAACATATGATTGAGACGGAAAGAGTACAAATTTAGCAACGACACAATTCAAAAAACCAGACAATAAATAGAAAAACAAACTACAAATAAATTCAATAAAATAAATAAAAGTGAGAAAAGAGACAATACATTGCCTACAGAAGTATCAACAGTATCAGAGGCTTGTTGAACAGAATGCAAGAACCTAAGAACCCTCTTCCAATTCCCACCACACCTATCAAACAACTCTTTCTTAGTATCTGCGCTCATGGAGTCGAAAACCGGGTCGGAAATGCAGAGTTGGGAAGCAGCCATATCAACCAAAGACCTGAATTTGAAAGGGTATAACCCTTGACACTTTACAAATATAGAGGAACTCAACTCTACATTTACAAGATCAACTGCACTTAATCTACCACAAGTCAATATATCCAATACAATGTGGGATGGTAACTCATTGATCGATCCCGATACCGCCATTTTAACACAAAATTGACCAAATGATGAGATTTTTTACAAGAATGGTATGTTGGGTAGTTGAAATCGTCACAATTATAAGAGTAGTTTAAGTGTAATATTAAGAAAATGTCAATATATGGGAAATTAACACATAAAATGGGGATTTTTGGATGAATTTCACAGGTAATTAGAAGACTGGTTGAAGATTAAACATGAAAAGTATATCAATTGACGATTACAGTAATAAAAAATTAGAATTTGGGGGGGATTTTATTCGGAAATTGTTGGGTGAGAAATTAGAAAAGATGGAAATTTGAGAGATGGGTAATGAAATTAAGGAGGGAATAAGAGGTGGGTAATTGCGTAATTAAGCAATTAGAGCGTAGAATTTGAGTGAATGCTTGCTCAAATTACCAATTTTTGTTTAAGAGTGGAGGAATGTTGCCTTTGTAACGAGCAGTTTATACTTTATATAGTGGTCAGCCTGGTCACTCGTCAGCAATCTCAAATAACTAACTTTTTAAAGACAAAAATATCGTTGCTGGGAGGAAAAACGGGTGTTATCCGTCTAAAGCTGTATTATATAACTGATAATAATATTGTGTATATTTTATGAATACAACGATCCTATATTAAGGGGCGTCTCAAACTTTTGGGAGGCTCTGTGCTAGAAATTTGACGTGGGTCATAAAATGATGTTATTATTGTACAAGTGTGTTTTTTTTTGCAGTCATTTTTAGCGATAATACTTGAATGAATTTGACGTTCTCTATCAACTAAGCAAAATATGTGTCCAAATATATATCTACTCTATTAAGATACTACTCATCGCGCCTAAAGTTATGAAACGCATACCGCAAATATATGTATATCTAAAATGATGCCTGGTGGAGTATTTTTTTAACGTTTTTTTAATAATACTCGTCTCTTTTTAAAATATTTTGAATATGCGTTAAATAAGCAAAAATGTTTTCCAAGCTCGTACTTATATGGGAAATGGGAAACTCTATAAAAAATAATTTATAACAGGGGAACAAAGGAAAAAAAATGTAAAGATGGAAAAAAAAAAAAGATGACCACAATAAAATATAATAACATTTTTAAGCCAAAAAAAAAGTAAAGTTTAAAAAAAAAAAAAAATCAAAGTCCAAAACTGAGAAATGGGGTTATGGGGAGTCAAACTTGGGTGGGCTAATCAATTACAGATTATTACCCTTCAACTCTTTAAGCACTTGACCCCATTCAATTTAGACAATACTTTAATGTTTTTAATATATAAGAAGTATTCTAAAACTATATGTTAGTGAGGCCCTTCAAGATTGGAGGCCCGGTTTTTGGGCTTACCCTGAACCGGGCCTTAGCCACCTTTGCCTATATTTATAGAATGACAAATATACCTAACTCAACTTACATACATCATATAACTTGGGTGTTTGGTTAGAGGTTTTGGAATGGATTAGAATGGATTCAATCCATTCTAGTGTTTGGTTGGAGGCTTTAGGAATGGAGTTAGAATCCATTGGGTATCTAACTCCATTCCAACCCCTTGAAATCTCATACCCATATTTACACTCAAGTTTCTAACTCCATTCTACCTTATTACTACTACTATATCCATTCCATGATTGAACCAAACACTTATGAGTAAGTATGGGGTTCTAACTCCATACATCTATGGTATTAGAAGTCATTCCAATCCATTCCAATACTTTGAACCAAACGCCCCCTAAATGTATTATATTCTAATATTATCTTAATATTATCTCATATGACTCCATATGAGATCTTATTTCTTAATATAATAGATCCGTCTCATTTCTTTTCCCTCCATTTTCTTCCATTTACTCTAATTTAATAGTTAAACCATTATTCTTCCTCCAACTAATCAAGCAATCAGTCGTTAAATCGTTTCAGAGTTGAATCGGAACCGTCAATAAAAAATAGAAGGAAATGGAAGGAATAACAAATGGAGATGATCTCAATTATTGTGCGAGAGGTTTCTTCTAATAAATGTCTATTTTTATGCAAAAAATAATACTCCCTCCTAATTTCCATGTTGTTCCCTCTTTCCTATTTGAGCTTAGTTTGGTGTTCTTCCCTCTTTCCTTATTCGGAAGCTTTTGTGTGGTTCAAATTCAATTATATGTGGGGTAATTGTGTTTTATGTGATCCAAATTCACTTTCTTAATACTTGTGTACAAAAGAAAAGGGAAGAACATGTAAAATAGGAGAGAGTAATTTTACGATAAATTATTATAAGATGGTCTTGTTGTAACTAGACCTGGCAAAAGCACCCCGACCCGATTGACCCGACCCGAATGACCCGACCCGTGACCCGAAATTGACCCGAACTATAACACCTGAATGTGACCCGAAACCCGATTAGACCCGACCCGACCCGAACATGACCCGATCTTTCTTGACCCGTAACTGACCCGACCCGAAAATAACCCGATCCAAAACAACTCAACCCGAAAATGACCTGGTAAAACATAACTTTAATTGAACCGAAAAGACTTAAAATGACCTTTTGTCTCTTATTCTTTGACCCGAAAATGACCCGACCCGAAATTACCCGACCCGGTTGACCCGAAACGGACCCGACAACTAACCCGAAACAAACCCGAAACCCGAAATGAACCGACCCGGCCCGAGTTAACCCGAAATCAACGAAAGACCCGAGCTGACCCGACCCGAACTGGCCCGACCCGAACCCGACCCGGTTGACCCGTTTGGCAGGTCTAGTTGTAACATTGATTGTGATTATTGGGATGCTTCATGCTCGTGGCTTGTCCCTGGTCCCTGCATGCCTTTCAACGTAAATTATATTAGACCGTTTTAAGTGTGACGAATAAAAAGTAATTTTTGGGTAAATAATGACCATTTTTTTAAATAAAAAAATAATTATTGATTGTTTGAAGGTCAGTGGTATTTTTTATTTTTTAAAAAAAAAACGGAGAAGACCATCACTCCGTCAGTAATACTTGTGACTTGTGACTTGTGACTTGTGAGCTAAGAAAAGACAGTTGTCATTGTTAGGCTGGTGGTTGATTTTTATTTGTAATAAAATGCAACTACTTGGAAGCTGGAATGAAGCAAGTTTGTATGAATGCTGATGTGTATTTATTTGATTGGTTTGGTCACGTGCCTATGATTGGTAAACTAAGACGTGCTGTTATTGACAATCGTAAGCTTTTAAAATACGGGCACTATCTGTCACAAGCTGAAGACGATAGTACCCTTTCACAATATGCAAGTGAGAGGTCAAGTGAAGGGATCCATTTGACATCCACTTGTCATTTACCACTTGCATATTGTAAGAGGAGCACTATCATTTTCAGCTTGTGACGGATATTACCCGTCTTCAATTAGAATTTGTGCTAATAGAGGTCAACATAAAGATTAAATGAAAATAGTGTTGATAAGCGGCGGACGGTGGTAAAAGCCTGAAAAGGTTTAAAGAGGTAGGGTTAGTACGAGTTGGTTCTAGTTATTTTTTAGTTTATAAGAATTTAGTCGGATTAAGTCAGGTTAAGTCACTTTGGATTAGAGAATTATCGTCAAGTTATTTAAGGGTAGTGGTCACTAAATTACTATGTAACAATAAAGATTTGGGTCGAGTCATATTGCACAGGCCAATTCAGGTTTTGAGGGGTAAATCTTACGTCCAAAGTTCAGGTTCAAGTCGAGTAAGGGTCAAATTATTCGGGTCAAATTTAGCATATGTACCCGAATAAGAGAATATATTATCTACTTTTCCCTAGTATATATAGTTACAACAGTTCCCCGCCATCGTTTACCACCAATTATCACGATAATAAGATTTAATTCGTTGAATTTTAATATCCTACGAATAGATACCCTGACCAATCAAAGCAAATTTGACAGGGCTAATCCTTATTAAAAATGTCGTAAAGACACTAACCACGGATGTAGATAGGGAAGTAACGGGTCGAACCACGAGAAGATGAGAATCAATTGCATATTACCAATGGACATATTTTAGACTATTAAGTCACAAAGTTTTGATTTTGATTTTAACTAATAATTAATGGTGAACGTAATAAATTAAACGAGTTCAATATATTAAACGAGTTTAGGGTCTCCACTGTAACACTCTCATTTACTCGGCTAAGGTAAATATGGATGTTACCATCTCGATTTCTCAAGTGTGTGCATCAAATACCACAATTAAATAAATACTCCGTAAGATTTAAAACTCCAAGATTTAGTGATAGCTACGGATTGAAATTCCAACAAAACACAAAGGATCCAAACCACAACGGAACTCTAATATGACAAGCTAAGTCTTGATACTAAACAATAAAGTTAAAGCTACCTAGACTCTACTCGATATCCGTCATGACCCAATTCCCCAAGCATCCAAAGCATTATCGAGTACCTGAAATACTAATCTACTCTCCACAAGACCAGAAATTGTCAAGTGGAGCACGGTAGATAGTTTATAAAATAATTTTCACAAGGAAAAAACATGTCAACCAAATTTGAGTAGAGAAATCAATACGCACACATAGAAAGCACGAGTGACAAGGCCCGCGTGATCATACATATGCACAACGTAATCAACTGAATCCAATATCATCACATGAACCAATCTCAATCACAATCAAGGGCGCTTTTACAAATCATAAGGCATCAAGTGGTGCTCGGCCATGCCCCCGACCATTAAACGTGCATGTCCCCCTAGTGGCGAGTCCACAAGAGGAGGCTCCAAGCGGCTCTCCGCGTACGACGGTGCCTCAAAGGGATTCGGTTACCCGTACGGGTCCCAACATCAAAATCTCAAGTTATCAATATCACACACCACACCATAAAAAAATACATCATACAATCAACATAGACAATGTCATAATTCTCAAATCATATCATAATCACATGTCAACTAGGATTGAATGGAGACCAGCAAAGATTTCAATCGAGCAAGACTAGAACTCCTCTTCTATGAAACCAGATCCTATAATTGACATAAATACATAAAATCATATACCATTGATGAAGGTTTTAGAAGCCGTCACAACCTTATCAAACAAAACTCAAATAGTAGTATTTCGAGTGTCGAACCACAAGGATGGTTTAGTCTTAGTTAGCGAGATTTTGGTCTAGTTTAGTCTAAACAAAGAAGGTTGAGGTGATCGAATGAACTAAAGACAGATAAATAACAATTAAGCAAAATCAATATAACAACAATTTATCAAGACTGGAAAGCGACTAGGGATATGGGTTCACTAATAGTGTAGAGTTATAGTCTAATGTGATCGATAATGCAAGGGTGTCTAGGAGGTATCTAGGTAAGTCTCATCTTTCGACGAAAAACAAACCCAAGGTTAGGTCCAATTATGCTTTCGCTCTAATCAATCAAAACCCACTAAAATACACAAAACAAAGCAAGTAGAAGTCTAGGCTTTCACCTAAGACAAGAGAACATAAGATAAACACCAAGCTTTCACTTAAGCAATTCATCAAACACCTTGTAAGCATGAGACTAGATAAGAAACTCCAACAAACTAACAAACAATCTAACGTACAAACTAAACCTCTTATACCCACATTAGATCCCCCTCATCCCTAGAAAAGATGACTACTCACTCATGTTATTGTTGACAAGCAAAGAAAAGTGAAGGAATATCGATCATAATACTATCAACATTCAACACGGTAAAGATAACAATAATGAAAACAAGATTAAAAACTAGATTAAGAAAATAAATAAGTACTAATAAGTGAACAAAAAAGAAATTTATACTAACTATATAGGAAAGATGATAACTTGGATTGAAACAAAGATGAATTTCTTCAATATCTTGATTACAACTCCAAAACAACTAGATCTATGAACTAAGTTATGGGAACCAAGACTAGATTAAGGAAAGATTAACACTTGATTAGAAAATATTAAAGTTTGAGAGGAAGTAAATGCTAAATTTCCACGGTTTTTCTCTAATTAATGTAAATGTCTACAAAAGACTAAGGGAGGGGGTATATATATGCTGGAGAATAAAAAGGCCAAAACTACAAAGAAGGTCAATTTAATTTCGGAGCAGGAGCCTCAGCCGGGCGGCCGCCAGTGGCCTGCCCGGCTGGGTGTAGTTTGATCTAAGAAACAATGTTTTGGGTCATCAAGTGGGCACAGTCGGTGGGCCGGCTGCCGGTGGCCACACCGGCTGGGCACCCCCTTCCCCTCATTCACTTTGTCTTCACACTTCTTGACTCCCCAGCTGGCTTGAGACAAGGGGTCATCTGCTACCTTTTGTTTTCTTGGCTTGAGACAAGGGGTTCCAGCCGGCAGCCGATCGCCTGCCTGACTGGGAGTATCTGCTTCACTTCTGTTTCTTTTAGCCTCAACTCAAGGGAGGGGGCTCCCTACCTGCCTACAGGCTGGGTCCTCTTCTTAGCTTTCCTTCTTCAACTTTTCACTACAAGAAATGCTTCATTAGCGATAATATATTTGCGACGGACATAAATACCGTAGCAAAAGAGACATTGCGACGGATCCTGCGACGGAAATTCAAACTAGCGACGGAAATTCCGTAGCAGAGTTTTCAGCCATGGCGCCTAGACATTTCACATGGCGGGAAAGTCTGCGACGGAATTTTCGTCGCAAGTTAAAACTTCTGCGACGGAATTAGCGACGGAAATTCCGTTGCAAGGTCAAATTATTGACTTAGATATTCTAACTGAAAAGGGGACAAGTGGCAGTTTCCTTGCGTCAGAATTGCGACGGAAATTCCGTCGCAAGAATTTTTAATATATATTGCGACGGAATTGCGACGGAAATTCCGTCGCGGGATTTTTTTATAGATCCACACAGCGCTTTCTCTCTCCCCGTGTTTCGTTTAATAAATCCAAAATCATCGCCTTCACCAAATCGTCCATCGCCTTCACCGGAGCCACCCCCAAGACCACCGGTGCCAACCCAACCCCAGACCACCGGAGCCGCACCTACACCACGGGATTTACCCTATAGGCGGTACGCCCCTCTTTCTTTGTCTCCCTCTTCTTTAAATTGGCTTTTTTCATATCTGGCCTCGCCGGCGGCCGACGCCACCTCTTGTGGCTGACCGACGACCGCCGGCCGCCGCTCCACCTTCCCTAGACCACCGGCCTCCTTTTTTCTTTCCCCTTCCCCTTCTTTCTTCTCTCTTTTTCGCCCTTCTTTCTCTCCCTTATTCTTCTGCCGGTCGGCGCCCACCACCCCCTCCCCTTGCCGGCGCCGGCGCCACCCACCCCCTCCCCTTGCCGCCGCCACCTACCCCTACCCTTTTCTCCTTTTCCCCTTCCCCTTCTTTCTTCTCTTTCCCTTATTCCCCTCCTCTATTCTTTTGCCGGCCCCACCACCCTGCTCTCCCTCCGGCGCCACCCCTCCATGCCGGCGCCACCCCCTCCCTGCCCCCTGCTACACTGGCCCCACCCCATCTTTCCCTCACTCCTTTAAATTGTTATAATTATTAATATACTATATATGTTTTATATATGTTAGTATAATTTTATGTTAGTAGTGTATAATTAGTATAGTTTTATGTTAGTATAGTTTATGTTAGTATAATTTATGTTAGAATAGTATAATTAGTATAGTTTATGATACTATAACTAGTATAGTTTATGTTAGTATAGTTTTATGATAAAAATATAATTTATGTTTAATTGTCATTGTTAAGGCAAATTGTGTTTATTTTTATGTTTAAGTTTGCATTATTATTGATTAATTATGTTATTCATATATGATAGACCTAGTACCCGTTCAAGAATTATACATTAGGTGTAATTCTTGAATAGTCCCCGTTTTGGGACTGTCTTTGAATCTTTCATGCCATTTAGGTGGTAAATACTAATTATTTTTTTAATTGTTATTTGACGATTAATTTTGGTTGACAGTTTCTTTAATGTTCTCTGAATACATATGTAGAGTGACAAGTCATTCAACATTGTGTATTTGGAGAACTGTAGGGAACTGCTGCCGAATTTTCGTCTCATAACAATTAATTAAATAATTAGTATTTACTAATGGTATAAAAGATTCAAATATGGGTTTAGGTTGGAGAGATAAGGACCCCATGAGCTCGAAATATTATTTTTTTTGCAGGTTGAAGATGTTAGATAGTTGTGGTTGTTGTTGTTGTTGCTGTTGTTGTTGGTGTTGTTGTTGTTGTTGGAGGTTGGAGGTTGGAGGTTGGAGGTTGGAGGTTGGAGGCTGGAGGCTGGTTGTTGTTGTTGTTGTTGTTGTTGTTGTTGTTGTTGTTGTTGTTGTGGTTGTTGTTGATTGTTGTTGTTGTTGTTGTTGTTGTTGTTGTTGTTGTTGTTGTTGTTGTTGTTGTTGTTGTTGTTGTTGTTGTTGTTGTTGTTGTTGTTGTTGTTGTTGTTGTTGTTGTTGTTGTTGTTGTTGTTGTTGGAGGTTGTTGTTGTTGTTGTTGTTTTTTTTCACAGATAAGAAATTTTAAATAGTGGGATGAGAGTAGGGCGTGCTAATTCCAGGAATGGGCAGGTAGAATTTGGAGCACTCCAAAAACTTGGGCCGACAGGTTGAAATGAGTACAGCAGCTGATAAAATACGAGGATCAACCAAAGGAGGTGGGCAAAGTTGCATCGTTGAGTGATAAATGGGTAGTTATTGTTGTTATTAGTACACTTTTAGTTCTTGTTGTTTTTGTTTTGAATATTTATTTAAGTCGATCATAATAATTATAAACGTGTATGTAGATTTGAAATGAAAAGAGTACAACGAGCGTGGATGTATGAAAGATTGGATTGTAATAAAAAAAAATTAAGGCACGAATTTGTAATGGGCGTTAATGAATTCATTAATTATGTTAAGAAACAAGAAAATTACGGTAGATGTAAAGAAATTAGGTGCCCGTGTGTAAAGTGTAGAAATAGAAAATTTTTAGCCGAATAAGAAGTACAAAACACCTAGGGCTTTGGGGCTTTTGCGATGACTATTATGATTGGATGTGCCATGATGATAATTTTCCCGTTGAGGAGAGGTCTGACAATCTTTATATGGATATGGTGTAGGATGCATTGCGCGACAACATTAATCAAATTAGAATGGAAAATGTTGACGCCGAAGTGGTTGATGAATCTCCAAATCCTAATGTAATAGCCTTTTTCAAAATGTTGGGAACATGCCAATAAACCGATGTATGAGGGGAGTCGTCTCTCTTT
>JAIUZE010014335.1:1622-16097 GCA_022085475.1 Heliosperma pusillum | reverse complement strand
TCTCAAACCCTGATTATGCCCTTATGAAACCCCGACTCTCACCTGATCATTATCCACCTATTACAACCCTCTCCTCGACTACGACCTCCCACCTTCGGCATCGTCCCTCCATTCGCCTTTTAAGTCACCAAATACTAATATATAGGTTTATTTCTATTCTTTTGTTAATGAGTCATATTATCACTTGCCTCTGAACATTATTCATCATTTTATCTTGCAATAAATATAACCTATACAAGAATAATGTTTTTCACCGGTTACTTATTCATTCATCTTCATGCCAGACTAAATCTAACTATAAATTATACTAAATCAAACAGAATATGAAAAATCTATTTGACATGAGTGAATATCATCCACGTCCACTTGAGGTAATATACTTGAAACTTGTAAGTTGATTGCACAATAGGTTTAGTAAAAATTGTGTAACTGTTAAAAAACCAGGTACGAATCATAAATAAATAGAGATGAAATAAGTACACTTATTATGTAAATAGGCAAATAGGCACGAAAAGATGGGTCATTTTAGTTTGCGATTAACAGTAAGATGGTCACAAAAAACAAAGGAAATGGTAGGAAAAAGACGTTTCTCAGTAACTTTATTAAATTTTCAATCACTATTTTGATCATATTATTGTTGCATGACTTGTATTAAAAATAAAATAGATAAACAAATGATCTTGTTGGAGGAAGTATTGAATAGAGGATATAATCAATCAAGTGACCAAAGGAAAGGTTTCAGTAGAACAGATAAACAATAGTAGTAGTCCATTATTACACACTGTAAGCAAGTAGCGAATAGATAATTTGTATCTTTCTTTTTGTCTAATGTACTCGCAGTCTCTAATTTGCACACTTACTGAACGTAGATATCTGCAAAAATTGAAGCAAAGAATAGTAAGTACTCTGTAGTAACTAAATAAAAAATTGCATGGTATTTTGAAACTTATAAATTCATTACAAATTACAAACAATTAAAACGTAACGAATATAAAAACTTATTATTGGTAGTATATTAAAAAAAAATTAATATGAAGTAGCTAGAACCTCTCTTAAATAGTACTTCGTATAGAAAAAATACAAAGAAAAAAGTTAATTATCTATGACTACGAAATAAAATAATTCTCGGGCTCGATAGACCGAAAAGAAAAATCGTACCTCGAATTATCCGTAATAAGAATGACGGTGGACTTACTTCATAGTCGGATATGGGCTCGATAGGCCTTGGACTCTCTGTCAAATACTCAAATAGAGATATGAAGGTGGCCTTTCGAGGCAACCATAAGAGTGACGGTGGATTACTTCAAACACATATCAGATGAATTTAGAGTAAGATATAAATGTAAAACTAACACACTGCTGGACGATGGTGATGCAAAAAATGAGGAATATTGATAAATATGGTTATAAGATATGGGATAATGGTAGGGCTGAGCAAAAATATACGATACGGTTTTAATATACGGATACGATACGGTATACGGTTTTAATTACATGAATTTCCGGGTACACGATACGAATTTCCGGGTATACGATACGGTTTTTAAAAAAACCGTACCGGGTCCAGGTCCGGGAAAATCAAAACCGGGTATACGGTTTTGACCCGGTTTAATTAAAAATAACCAAAAAAAAGTTGTATGTAAAATTTTGTTTTCTATTTTGACTATAGGGTGAAATTTTGAGCACCAATCATTTTATGTGAAACTTTTAATATACGCAACTCACTTTATCAGTGACAAATTTCTGTGTGAACTTTTGCAAATTTGTATACTTACTGACTTTGCAAGTAATTGTGTTTTGTAATAATGATCCTAGTGGATTATATAAGCATCCTATTTATTGGTCGTTACTAATGTTGTGGACTCGATTTCCAGGTTTGAGCATTATCAATTAAACCGGATCCGGGTATACGGTTTTCGGGTACGCGGTTTACCGGGTATACGAAAACCGGGTACCCGGTTAAACCGGGTCGGATCAAAAATTATAATTTCGCCTAATATCATCAAAAATTAAAACGAAAGTAGTCAAAAACACTTTATTATAAATAGGTAATTTTGTGCAAATTAACTGATAAAAAGGATTTTTCAACACTTATCTGAATATGACTCGATTTTAAATGACTTACCCCGTTAATAATACATCAAAAACACATTACAATTAGATGCTGAAATGACCGTCCCAATTAGATTTAACCCATATATATAACATAAGGAGAATTTATGAGACGTGATATGAGAAACTATGTCATCTTAAAAACAGTATTTACTCAAAGAAATTAAAAGAATTCAATTCAAACCACTCTTAAACCCGCGTACTATGCGGATTGTTTTAAAATTGTAAAATCAAATTAGTTATTAATTACGTGACAAAGTTACAGATTACTATAAAGTAGATTGATCAAAAGTTTACTACGCCCGATAGACCCGTATCATCAAAGTCAACACCCATAAATCTTGACCCACAAATCATAGCGCAAACTCGAAATGATTCTGTAATCTAGAGTTAACCGACACAACTTGTTTTTGAGCCAAAAATATGATTATACAAAATTGCTTCTTCATTATCCAATATATACGTGTTAAATGACATTTATTACATGAAATGATGAAATGAGGGTTCGATGTGAGGAAACAACCTAATATGATTAAAGCCTAACCGACCCGGTCAAAGTCTGTCTCTATCCGTCTGTTACAATGCTTACTCTTAAAAGTTTTGTATTATTGACATCATTTTACGACTTTGTAAGTAACTCTGACATGCTCTCAATTAACTGCCCCCAAGCCGCAACCATGAAAATTGTATACTGATATAATGTAATATGCAAAACTGAAAATTACCTCTTCGTCGATCAATATCACATCGACTGGCAAAATTGCATTTTGTTATTACGCAAATTCTCATTGAAAACGGACCAATTCTGTCTCTTTAAAAACACGGGCCAACTGTGATTTAACAACAAATGTGACAATGTGACAAACATTTCTAACTTAAGAAATGGTATTGGTTACATTCTGTCTTAAATGGTCAGCGATAATGGTTGGATAGTGACAGGTGGTGATAACCAACACAACTAAGGTTTTTGCAAAAGCAAAAGAAGAACAAATATGGTGGATTGCTCTTATCTACTGATCGTCACGCATTCATGATGTGATTAAATCCCCTCTTCATAAATTTATATTGTGTAAATACAGATATATATCAAAATACCACGATTAATACGCTGCCAAAAAAAAGAATATGGTAAATATGAGACGTTAAGTAAATATATATGGTTAACGATAAGGAGTTTCGATCTATGGAGAATAATATGCAATTTAATGAGATTTCTATTTTTATTATCCAATATTATATTATATCATCATTTATATGCAGGAGCATTTTCACTTAAGAATCATTGTGATTAAGCAGGATTTTTTGGCCGATTTTCGTACTCAAAATAAATCTAGATTCAAAGTTCAAATTTTCTTGATAAAGTCAACCGGGGAAATATGTTGATGTCATTCATTTGATATGGTTGCCTTTTTTTTTTAAGGAATTTTTCTTAAATTAGTTGATTATGGAAATGTTGTCTTTTTTGGTTGATTTAATGTCAACCAACTGGGTCATGACACATGGCAATCAATACTGGCTATGACACATGACATACATATAATGTACCGGCTTCAGCTTTAATATTATATATGATATGATATGATGATATATGATATGATATGATATGATGAAATAACTAGGACGTGTACGGGGTGAGAAGATTTTAATTCTCATATCAAAGACGAGACTCAACTCCCTTTAGCCAATAGCCCATAATGCTACTTGGGAATTTGAAGCACAAAAAAAATGGATCGACCCGTCTTAAGCTTACGACGGGTCACCTCGTGTTAAATGAGAATCACAAATTCTCATTAAAGACGGGGCATATTTGTCTTCAATAAAGACGGGTCGGATTCCCTCCCACAAAGAGCAAGTGGAAGGACTAATGGGGATCCATTTAGTTCTCACTTGCCCTCCCAGTTGTCTCTTTGTAAAAGGAAATCCGACTCATTTTCATTGCCCCGTCTTCAATGAGACCACCTGAATGAGAATTGCTGCCCAAAAATAAGGGTGCATTGTTTATCAGTGGTTACTTTAATATGGGTAAACAACCCTTGCATTTTATTTAATTTTTGTAAGCAATCACTACTACAAATACAGGCAATAACAACGCCCCATCAACAACGCATACTCACGAAAATAAAGAAAAACCGTTGTGGAATGGATAATTATTTTTCCGCGGAATTTTATTAAACCTAATAACAACGGTGTTAGGTTTTCGAACGTTGTTATTAGTTTTAACAACGGCGTGAACTAAAATAACCGTTGTAAATAAATTTACTAATAACAACAGTTTATTCTATATCCGTTGTTATTAATTTAGCGCGATATAAGGAAAAGTAATAACAACGGGTATGAAAAACCCGTTGTTATAATGTGTTATTAATTTGGCGCATTATTTGGCTTAAATTAATAACAACGGATATGATTTTGTTGTACGTTGTTGTTAGTTGTAACAACGGATTTAACTTTGTTAACCGTTGTCAATAGGTAACCTAATAACAACGGTGAATATGAATAATAACCGTTGTCAATACTTTTAATAAAGATGAAAAAAACACAGAACACTAATAATACTGTACTGCAACACAAAAACACAAACACAAAGCGATTATACTGCATCACAAAACCACAAACACTAATAATTTATTGATTTCCTGATCGTCTCTTTGTCATTATCTCCGTCTGCTATTTCTTATTAATCAGGTATTCTAATAATTTTTCTTTATTGATTTCCTGAATTTCGTTTATTTGTGAATTAGTTGCCTTATACATTGCATTTTCTGAATTAGTGGGCTTATTATTGAATTAGTTTTAATTAGTTGGATTTTCTGAATTACTTGGCTTACTATATATACTACGAATGTAGATAAATGACTCGAACTTGGATGAATGCTGCGAATATGAGTGACCCAAACTATAAGGATGGTTTATCTGAATTTTATGAAGTCGTTGCGAACAATTTGAATGGTTCTTCTAGTATTCCATGCCCTTGTGAAAGATGTGGTAATATTAGGTATATGGCTATTCCGGACGTTAAAATTCACCTAGAAAAGTATAGTTTTAGTCGATCCTATACCCGTTTGATTTTTCATGGGGAATCATTAGAGGAAGATAATAATTTTGAAGAAGATGATCTTGAGGTATACGAAAGGATAACTGATGATCCCGAGTTTGCCGAGTATGTTGAGTTGGAAGCAGACGAGTTGAATGTTGGGTCTACAGATAATGAAGAAAAAGATGCTGAATCAAATGCTTTTGAAGATGAAAACATTAATTTGGATGACCTTGACAACATGTATGAGAAGTTGTGTGAGTCTGAAGCGCCTCTATACCCTGGTTGTAAGTACACAAAGATGTCGGCTGTGGTGAAGTTGTATAATATAAAGGGGGCAAATGGGGTTAGTGACACGTGTTTCACTAGTTTATTAGCCTTGATAAACGACATGCTTCCAGATGGTAATGTTCTTCCCGTTAAGACATATGAGGCTAAAAAACTAATTAAAGGGGTGGGTATGAAATATGAGAAAATGCATGCATGTCCAAATGATTGCGTATTGTATCGAAAATTATATCAAAACTTAACCAATTGTCCGGTTTGTTTTGAGTGGCGTTATAAGGATAAGGAAGGGATCCCGGCTAAGGTGTTATGGTATTTTCCAGTGATACCAAGATTCATAAGGATGTTTGCGACTAGCAATGATTCAAAAATGTTAACTTGGCATGAAACTGGAAGAATAAATGATGGGAAGCTAAGACACCAGGCAGATGGTATGCAATGGAAATCGTTCGACGCTAAGTATCTAGAGTTCGGCATTGAACCTAGAAACTTACGTCTAGCGCTGTCCACTGATGGAATGAACCCACATGGAAACATGAGTACCCAAGATAGTACTTGGCCAGTAGTGTTGGCAATATATAACTTACCTCCATATGTGTGCATGAAAAGAAAGTACTTGATGTTGTCGTTGTTAATTTCCGGCCCTAAACAACCTGGAAATAATATAGATGTCTATTTGGAACCTCTTTTAGATGATTTGCGAATTCTGTGGGATAGTGGGATAGAAGTATTTGATGCATATAGGAATGAAACTTTCAATTTGAGAGCGATGTTATTGTGTACAATAACCGACTATCCGGCTTATGGCGACCTTTCTGGGCATACGGTGCATGGGAAAGAGGCATGTCCATTGTGTGCGGAGGATATCGAGTCTGAATACTTGAAGTGTTCTCATAAGTATGTGTATTTGGGAAATAGGAGGGGCTTGGATCCTGACCATTGTTATCGCAAGCAGCAGAAAGCATTTAATGGACGTCAAGAACATCGTCAAACTCCTAGAATTTTGAGTGGGCATGAAGTTTATCAGAAAGTAAAGCATATAGAGATAAAATATGGGAAGAAGAACGGCTCTAAATTGTCTACTCGTGGGTATAAGAAAAGATCCATATTTTTTGAAAAACTTCCATATTGGCCTGACCTGGAGGTCAGGCATTGCCTCGATTTCATGCACATTGAGAAAAATGTCTGTGATAATATTATCAATACCCTCCTGAATGTTCCCGGTAAAACAAAGGATAACGCTGCAGCTAGGGAAGATATGCAAATGATGGGTATTAGGCTAGAGTTGGCACCACAGAAGAGAGGTAATGGTACATTTTTACCGCCAGCAGCTTATACCCTTTCACGGAATGAGAAAAAAGAGTTTTGTGCATGCTTGAATGGAATTAAAGTGCCACATGGTTATTCGTCCAACATAAAAAGCCTTGTGTCGATGCAAGATCTAAAACTCACCGGGTTAAAGTCACATGATTGCCACACTTTGATGCAACAATTACTATCCGTGGCTATTCGCTCCATTTTACCTGAAAAGGTACGATATGCTATTACCAGATTCTGTCTCTTCTGCCAGTCCATATGCGATAAAGTCATCGATCCCGATGATGCGGATTCATTGCAGGACCTCGTTGTCACCTCTCTTTGTCATTTTGAAATGTATTTTCCACCCTCTTTCTTCACTATCATGATTCACCTGACCACTCACTTGGTTAGGGATATTTTGTACCTTGGGCCCGTGTACTTGAGATACCAGTATCCTTTCGAAAGATTGATGAAAGTCTACAAGGACTATACATCTAATCGGTATCGTCCAGAAGGTTGTATTGCTGAACGTGCGATATTAGACGAAGCTCTTGCATATTGTTACGCTCATCTCTCTCCTGAGGAGTTAATTGGCGTTCCAAAGAATCGTCATAGTGACTGGATGACCGGAAAAGGTATTAGGGGCCGGGTTGAAAAAATTGTGGCACGTGACATGTTACATTTAGCACATACGTATGTGCTAAACAACGAAGATGATGTGCAACCTTATATTCAACAACACAAAGATGAGCTCAAATACAATCACCCAAACAAGAGCGAGATGTGGATTGCAAACGAGCATAAGAAGACATTTGGAGAGTGGTTTAGGAATGTTGTCTTGGAGTATAAGAATTTGTATGGTGATGACATCTCTCCTAGGTTACTACGTCTTGGGTTAGGCCCAAATGCCAGGGCCACTTTTTTCAGCGGTTTTGCTATTAATGGTTATACTTTTTACACCCGCGAGCAAGAGGAGTTGAGCACAATGCAAAATAGTGGTGTGAGTTCTGAATTTGAGGCAATGCACTTTGCTACTTCAAAAGATAAAAACCCTATTTGGGGAAAATGCCTTTATTATGGTGTTATTCAAGAAATATTGGTATTAGATTACATTGATTTCACAATACCTATGTTTCGATGTAACTGGGTTGATAACAACAACAATTGTGTTCGAAAGGATAAAATGGGATTTACGTTGGTCAATTTGGATAAGGTTGGCAATAATAAGGATGATCCTTTCATAATGGCATCCCAAGCTAAACAAGTGTTCGATGTCACCGATCCTATGGATAAGAAGTGGTCTGTTGTACTATCTATAAGGAGTAGACGGGGTGCACCCGATAATGGTGGGGATAATGATCAGGATGTCGTGTTTGAGGGAATGGATCACTCTTACACTGTATCTTATTTCGACAATGTTGACACTGATCATGATAACATTGAAAGCATCTATATGCGTGATGATCATGGTGAAGGTATTTGGGTTAACGAAGAAACTATGTCGGGCAAGAAACGTCCCCGATACTGAGGTGGTATTGTCTTTAGTTTTTGTTAGCTTTGGTCATTGTTGAAGATTCCCAAATTATTTAGCTTTTGGTCATTCATTATACAGTCTCCATGTTTTGGTTTCTGCTGATATTGCAGTGTATAGTGCTTATGATATTGCGGTCTTTGTTGGTTTCTGCTGATTATTATTGCAGTGTATAGTACTTATGATATTGCTGTCTCTAATTATAATTAAAAAAAAAAAAAAATGTAAGCAACAACAACGGTTTTTGTAAATATACCCGTTGTGGTTAGTAATAACAACGGTTATTAACCATAAACCGTTGTCATAGTGTTTACTAATTACAACGGGTAGACTACTATAACCGTAGTCATTACTCTATCACAACGGTTTGATTATGATAACCGTTGTCAATATATGTAGATAGGAAACACACACAGTAATAATACGACTGTACTGCAACACAAAAACTCTATCACAAAGCGATCATTTTTCTGTCATCATCTCCCTTATTATTTTTGAATTTGTGAACTATTTCTTGAATTTGTGAATGTCATTTCCTGAATGTCGTTTATTATTTTCACCAATCAATGTCGTTTATTAGCAAATTTGTTAATGTCATTTCCTGAATGTCATTCAATTCTAATTTTGCTTTATCGATTGAATAGCTTTGAATTGAATTAGTTTAATTACTTCTAAACTTAAGTCAAAAAACAAATTAACGTATCAACATTAATATTATTAAATAATAAGTTTAAACGGCGCCACACACAAATGGCGCCAAAACAACAACCAAACAACAACAACCAAACAACAACAACCAAACAACCAAACAACAACAACAAACTAAATTGAGTCCGGGTAAATCTCCCGGATAGCTGCCACCGCTAGAGCATATGCATCAATCGGGTCAGCCTCGGCCAGAGCCAACCCTTCCCACTGCTCTACCTGGGTCACTTCAACGAGGTCGACCCCATTTGGCCAACGGTGACGGTCATGTTTGGAAGCCACCCATAGATATGGCCCAAGCTGGTGGTCCGTGCTCTCAATAAAATCTTTTCGCCCATGCCCGGCCTTGTCAAACATTCTTGCCAGTTTGAATGCGGAGGCACGATGAGCATCCGACATCCCAAACTCGAAAACGAGTTCCCTTGTAAAGTGCCTGCGATGATAATTTGGCCACATCTTCCTGATTAAATAGCCATTTCGAATAAGCGTATCACGGAGTTTTTTGTAACTTTTACACACAACGTAGCCACCCTCCATATGACAAGGCATTTCTTTCATGATGCAAGCATATGGTTTAGTAAAAGTTCCAGACATTTTGTATGGTTGATGTTAGTATTGAGGCTGGGAAATTTTGTATGGTTTAGCAAATATGATATTGATTAGAGTTGGGAATTTTGTATGTGGTTAATAACCTGCTTGTATTGAGGCTGTATTTATAGAGAGTTATTTATTGGAGTTATTTATTCACATGCATGCATTGGTTCACATGAAGGCATTGATTCACATGCATGCATTGGTTCCCAAAACGACTATACATTCACATGCATGAAGTACGTTATTGATTGAGTAAATGTGTGAATATGCAGTCAATGCATTTACTGCAATGTGCAGTCAATGCATTTACTGCAATGTGCAGTAACCCTATCACAACGGTTGTGGTAACGAAAACCGTTGTGGTTAGTAATAACAACGGGTTTTTGTACCAATAACCGTTGTTATTGAGTAATAACAACGGGTTTTTGTACCAATAACCGTTGTTATTGATCAATATTATTATTTTTAATTAAAAGATATTGCAGTCCAAACCCGTGAATAAACAACAGCAGAACCAGCATTGATTAAAGCATCCATTGAACATCATCAATGGCAGCATAACCCCTCTATAAATACAGCCTCAAAATCCCTCCTTTAAATATTACATAACTACCCTAAAATTAATATCATCAATGGCAGCAGTTAACCTTCCCAACGATGAGACGACCCTTACAAAATTGATTGCAGATGAGGAGGAGGCTCTTGCCGTAGTTCCCGCTGATCATCACCCATTGATTAAAGGATCCATTGAACATCAAAGGGATTATTGGATTGAGAGGCGTGAAGCAGTCCGACTTGTCAACCAAGCGTCGTCATCATCATCGTCCTCTGGCTACCCACGTCGGCCTTATACTCGGAGGTTGGATGCCGCAAGAGATATGTTGAGCTGTACCCGTCCTACCTTATCTCCACAAGCAAGACGTGTACTTGCAGGCATTGAATCTGTTATTGCAAAATACGAGGTTAATGATCCGGAAGTCATCAGTATCATCAATATTGTTCCGGATTGTTGGTGGCAGTGTGAGAAAAGCTTTTTACTCTTAACCGGAATTGTTCCGGATTAGTTAACATCTTTATTTATTTGATGTCGGATGAATGTAATGTACTTTAATATAAAATCTAGGTTATTCCTAATGAAATCAATGAGAAAGAATGTTGTTTAAAGTGTTTGAATTGATGTTCAATATTTTGATGTATATATAGAAGTATATAAAAAAGGGTTTAGGGTTTAGGGTTTAGGGTTTAGGGTTTAGGGTTTAGGGTTTAGGGTTTAGGGTTATTTTGAAGTAACAAACGTATACTAATAATGATACTTAATAATTAAAAGTGATCCGACCCGAAAATGATACTTAATAATCATCACGCGGATAATAAATGATGATTTCTATCGAATTAAATTAAATAACCCGATACTAGCTAATTAATTTTGGGTCGGACAGTTTCAGGTTTGTGATGCAAAAACGGCCCGACGAATCTAACTACCTGATCGGAATAATATGGCCTATTATTATTAATAATAACCATTTATTTGTTTATATAAAACGTATGGTATGTACATACATACATATATACACATTAATATAATATATATATATATATATATATATTTTATATAATATCCATTTATTTGTTTATATTATTGCAAATTGTAGTACGAGCGTCGTTAATTAGAGATCCGGAAGTCATCATCATTTAATTATTATATATATATATATATATCATCATCAATATTATATTAATTATCATCAATATTATTGCAATAAGTAGTACATATATAATACGAGGTAATTAATAATGACACGTGCCCCCGACCTGGCCCAAAAGCGATCGACCCGAATTGAAGTACGTAGCTACGCTTGCTCTGATCTAGAAAGTGGATTGCCTGATCCGTAACTGCTGGCCTGGCCACCCGATCGATTAGTTTCAGGTTAACTAGTGATGCATGATAATTATAATAACCAGTTCCTTAATTAAAAAGAAAATGACCCGATTCGAGGTAATTGAACCAAAAACTAAAAATAATTAATAACTAACCCGATCGATAAAGTTATTAATTACAAATCCGCCGAATCTAACCCGATTGGAATTGATTCCCAGGCCAAACCCGATCCGAGCTAATAATTAAACGTAACTTACGCCTATAATATAAAATTTAGAGCAAAGTAAAATAACTTAAATTAAATTTAGAGCAAAGTTAAATAAATTAATTTAGAGCAAAGTTAATGAGTTTATTTCGTGCCTCAAATTTTAATACCGCGCGCGCGTATCTGAAAAATTACAAAAAATATACATAATCTATAAAAACGGTGTTTTAGAATTTCACCGTTGTTATTACTTTCAACAACGGTTTATAATAAATAAACCGTTGTCTTAGTGTTATTACTTTCTACAACGGGTGTGATTTAACCGTTGTTATTACTCTATAACAACGGTGGTTTATAGGATAACCGTTGTCAATAGTTTCTCTTAATAAACCCTTTAGTTTCTCTTAATAAAAAATAATTTACAATCCTATACAGTAAATTTTACACACGTACATTATCATCATCATCCTCCTCGTTTACAATCATCCTCGTTTACAACACAAATCTTGCAGTTTAGTATCATCATCATCCTCCTCGTACTCGTGATCATCATCTTGTTCTCTTTATCATCACCCTGTTCTCATTTTCTTTATCAGTTTCAACAACGGGTCTTTATAATACCACCGTTGTTATTACTTTCAACAACGGGTCATATTAAATAAACCGTTGTCATAGTGTTATTACATTCTACAACGTGTGTTCTTTAACCGTTGTCATTACTCTATAACAACGGTGGTTTTTAGTATAACCGTTGTTGTAACAACCCGAAATATACCCGATTTTTCTAGTAAAAATATTTACTAACACTTTTCAGTAGAACTTAAGTTTTTAAAATAGGAATTTTTGTTCCGAGTCTTATTTTGAAATTCCGCGTTCGTATTTGGAATTTCTGAGAGATTTCATGAAAAGACCGTTTTTAGTCATCTTTGACTTTTCTTGACAAAAGTCGTCTTTGACTTTTCCTTGACTTTTTAAAGTCGTCATTGACTTTTTCTTGACTTTTAAGTCGTCCTAAACTTTTCTTGACTTTTAAGTCATCTTAGACTTTTCTCGACTTTTCAGTCAACTTTGACTTCCGTTGACTTTTCCCGACTCGTCTCATAAGTATGAAGACCGAAATTTTATTTAAAAAAAATAATATTTTTGATTTATTTTTATTTAGATTTATTAAGATTTATCATAATTTAATATAATTATTTTGAATTTATTCGGAATTTAAAGAATAACGTTTACGGTTTTAACCGAACGTCATTTAACTATTCCCGACGCATCGTAAAGCGCGCAACAAAATCGAAACGCGACTTTGGCATGAGTCACGCGCCCATGTCATCGTTTTCCACTCACGTTAGATATTTTAATTCTTTTGATTAAATTAATAAGAATATCTAAGATATTTTCAACTTTATCGATCAGTTAACGAAAATTACGCAAATCGCTCAAAATCAGACCCGCTTTCTCTCCCATCCTCACGGTTTTTCTTCTCTCTTTGACCTTGATATTTTCTTTCTTTTCATTACAATAACATAATATCTTGATATTTAATTCAATTAACTTAATATCTAATTAATTACGGTAATATAATTATTATACCGGGTCAATCCCATAACAACAATTTCAAAACCCAACTCACTATTTTGGCCTATATTTACACGGCACTCATCCACTCATTCCTACTCACAAACAACTTTTCATTTTTCAACAAATCAAATTAAGATCAAAATATCACTTTCTTTAATCGTTTTTGAGCGTTCTTCGCGTTCTTCATCCGTTCTTCATCGTTCTTGAGCAAAACCTTCATAAAACCTTCATTTCTTAATTAAATCCGTCCTAACTTATATTTCTAGGATCTCCTCTTCGCTCTCCATCTCCACGTACGGTTTTATTTCAATTCCGTCAAAATCGTTGTCAAGACTTTAATTATGGAAATTCATATTTTAAGTTCTAATAATGTTTTCTTGTCATTTCTTATAGGGGAAGATTTGAAGACGAGTTTGGTGACTCGTATATCTTAGGAGAAGACTAGAAGACGGGTTTCTTAGTTCTTAGTTCTTATTATTTTGGTGCTACTTGATTTTAGCTAGCTAAGGTAACGATTCCGAGTTACTCGACGGATAAATGTTACATAGCTTTGGTTTACTTTAGTTTTTGGTTCATCTTTAGTTTTTGGTCATATGATTATGATTTTATGATTTTAGTTAGTAACATGATAAGTGGTTAATTTTATTATGTTGTAGGAATTTATGAATATGTTGGTGTCCTTGTTATATTTTTATGATTTCTTCATGATGATGATTGTTGCATGTTGGATGGTTAAATTGGATGTTTAAAAATGGATGTTAGTAATTAAAAACATGTTAGAATTAATTGGAAATTGGGTTGTTGCTTTGGTTGTGTGAACCGTGGAGGAGGGGCCAAACCGGACCAGACCAGCCGGTCCAGGCCGGTTCAGACCGGTCTGGGCTGGTCCATGGTGGGTCCGGGTTTTGGTCTTTGGGTTGTGTCGATGTTTGATTGATTGGTTGTTGTTTTGACGGGTTTTAAATATGTTAAAGCATGCGGGAAATATTGGAAAACGGTTGTTAGAAATTTTAGGCAAAACAGGCCATTGAGCCCAAATCAGGCCGTGAGGCCCAAATCAGGCCCATGTGGGTCCGGCCCAACTCAGCCCGTGGGTCCCACTTTGGGACTTGTGACGGTTTTTGAGTTATCGTCATTTTTATCGTGTTTTGTAATATTTAGCAAGTGGGAAATATTAATAAGTAAAATATTTAATTAAAAAGGTTTTTCATAAAATTATGATTTCTCACATGTTAGAAATTATAAGACGAGAT
>JAIUZE010014334.1:36782-48935 GCA_022085475.1 Heliosperma pusillum | reverse complement strand
TTGCTTGTTTTGCTGGTTTTGGATAATAACGGTAAGAGCTGCTAAGATCGTGTTGTCAATCCTCGGAGGCATCTTGCAAAATAAAACACAGATTAGTACTTATCATTTAGCAAGAACAAAGAGACTACAACATCAATCCTAATCTACCCATCTTACCCTTCTATCTCACGGTTTATTATTTTATTAAGGTCAAGTTATTTATGCAAGGGTACACAAACGTGCGTCGGGAGCAAAATAGCTCTGATACCAACTGTGACACCCTCAAATTGGCGAAAGAAAAAAAAAAATAATTTAAATACATAAACAATATGAGAAAACATACCGAAGGTGTCATAAAATAAAAAGGTCATTACAAAACGGAACTAATATTCTACAAAAGAAATATACAAGACGGGAGACATATCTCCCGTATAAATACGGAAATAAAAGAGTGTATAATAATATACAATCCTAAAGAACCGAATATAGGTCCAAGGTAAATACTTCGCTCGCTATCTCGTCAATGTACCCAATGTATGCATCACAAACCTGCCAACCGCATTAAATATAAACACGGAAGCCACAGTCAGTGGGGAGTAACTCCGAGTTCTCCCAGCCACGAAATGTCGAGTTTAATTAAACATGAATAACATAAAAGCAATGTATATGGGAAATACAAAACTTTAACATATATGATATGCTTTTCATGTTATGAAACAAATAACTAACATATAACCTATCATATGAAGCTATCATGTGAAATCCGAGATAACATATAACTCGAGGTAGGGAATCTGGTTGCGCTGGCTCATCGGTTACCGATGTAACAATGGCCCTGATACACTCAAACTCCTAACAACACGTAATCATGTGAATCAGTTAACAATCGGTAATCCAACTCTATCAATCCTAGCCGGCTTGCATCTCACCTTCTAGAACTCATAGAATCATACAAACATGAAAGACCAATACTTCTATAAACAGGCATAAGTTCCTAGCACGGCCCATAGTCGATTGTAACTCGAGGCTATACCACAAGGTAGGAAACCATCCTAGTCCTAGACTGATCAGACCTAGCGACAACAGCTATTCCATTCCCCGTCTCATGACATAACCGTACACGAGAAACTCTACTAGGCGACCCCCTAAGCAGAGATTGCTAGTACTTAAGCTGGCTCCATTCCCAAAATGAAATAGGCAGCCATGCCCCGACTTGGATATAATCCCACCAAGCCGGGACAGAAAAGCTATCAAGCTGTGAACTCCATATGCTCGTTAAAGATAGTACGGCCTATCAATGTCATGGTCCAAGCTACTCATTTAGAATTAGAATGGTCAAGACGCCATATACTCATAATTCTCTATGGGTACTTAGTCAACACGACACCAACCATATAATGAAACAGTCACGGGAAAAACATCCTATCATGTGACTAATTGCATATAAATCATAATCAAATATCATCTCGCCTCATATCTACTAAGGCTAATTCATTAATTAAATACAACCTTACTTGAAGACAAATCCCCGACCCGAGTCCCGCGACGGGTCATCAGTCATATCGGGGCTGACTAGATCTTAGTTTGACCAAACCCGTTGGATCAAACCGGCTAGAAACAGAGTCTTTATCACATAGACATAAAATCAACATAATCATTACATGTTATTTTTATTAAAACTTCTAACATGTGAATTATTATATTATACCCAACAACCCGTTTGACTTAAAGGATATCATATTAAACCACGATCTCGTATTATAATTTCTAACATGTGAGAAATAATAATTTTATGAAAACCTTTTTAATTAAATATTTTACTTATTAATATTTCCCACTTGCTAAATATTACCAAACACGATAAAAAATGACGATAACTCAAAAACCGTCACAAGTCCCAAAGTGGGACCCACGGGCTGAGTTGGGCCGGACCCCACATGGGCTTGGATGGGCCCCACGGCCTGTTTTGACAAAAATGGGCTGTTTTGCTTTAAATTTTCTAAAACCGATTTCTAATATTTTCCCGCATGCTTAACATAATTAAAACCCGTCAAAACAACAATTAAACAATCAAACATCGACACAACCCAAAGACCAAAACCCGGACCCACCATGGACCAACCCAGACCGGGTCTGAACCGGCCTGGACCGGTCTGGTTTGGTCCGGTTTGGCCAGCCCCTCTCCACGGTTTCCACCCCAACAACACCCAATAAATTCCAACATGTTTTTAATCATCAAACAACCATTTTAACAATCTTCATACAAAAATCATTATTATGACAAATCATCACAATTCATCAAGAACACTTAAACATATTAAAAATTTCCTAGACAACCTAAAAATCATAACTTATTAAAAATCATCAAAATTTATCAAGAACACTAAACATATTAAAATTTCCTAGACAACATAAAAATCATAACTTATTAAAAATCATCAAAATTTATCAAGAACACTAAACATATTAAAATTTCATAGACAACATAAAAATCATAACTTATTACAAATCATCAAAATTTATCAACATGATAAAAACAACTCCTTAACATATTACTACTAAAAATCCACAAATCATAAAAACATGAACCAAAAACAAAGATGAACCAAAATCAAAAGAAACAAAACTAAAGGCTATGTTACCAACTAAAATCATAAATAACCATAACATGAACCAAAACTAAAGGCTATGTGACATTTTTTTTCGTCGAGTAAAACGGAATTGTTACCTTAGCTAGCAAACCACTTAGCACCCAAAATAATAATAAGAAGTATATAATAAGAAACCCTTCTACTAATCTTCACCCAAAATATACGAGTCTCCAAACTCGTCTTCAAAATCTTCCCCTATAAGAAATGACAAGAAAACATTATTAGAACATAAAACTTAATTTCTCATAATTAAAGTGTTGAAAATGATCTTGACGGAATTGAAATTAAACCATACGTGAAGATGGAGAGCGAAAAGGAGAGTCTAGAAATATAAGATAGGAAGGATTTAATTAAGAAATGAAGATTTTATGAAGGTTTTGCTCAAGAACGATGAAGAACAAATGATGAACGACGAAGAACACGAAGAACGATTAAAGAAAGTGATATTTTGATCTTAATTGAATTTGTTGTAAAATGAAAAGTTGTTGGTGAGTAAAGAGTGTGGGTTGAGCCGTGTAATTATAGGCAAGAATAGATGTCGGATTTTGAAATTGTTGTTACGTAATTGACTCGCTTTAATAATTATTTTACGGTAAACGATTAATTAATTCCGATAAAGTCCCATTACACTAATATCAAGATATATGTATAATATCAAAAGAAAACCCAATATCTTAGTCCTATTAGAGGACTTATGACCGTGTGGATGAATGAGAAACGGAGCTGATTTTTCGAAAAAGCGTTTTGCGTAATTATTTCGTTAACTGATCGTAAAATTGAAATAATATCTAGATATTATGATATTGTAATCAAAAGTAATGAAAATATCAAGCCCTATTAGAGGGGAAAGAGCCGTGTGGATAGGTGAGTAATCGGGTCTGATTTTTCTCGATTTGCGAAATCTCCGTTGACGGATCGATAAAGTAACAAATAATTAACATATTTGTATTAGTTTAATCGAACGAATTAAAATATCTCAAGTGAGTGGAAAACGATGACATGGGCGCGTGACTCATGCCAAAGTCGAGTTTCGAGTTTGTTACGGGATTTACGATGAGTCGGGAATAGTTAAATGACGTTCGGTTTAAAACCGTAAACGTTATTCTTTAAATTCCGAATAAATTCAAAATAATTATATTAAATTATGATAAATCTTAATAAATCTAAATAAAAATAAATCAAAAATTTATTTTTTTTAAATAAATTTCGGTCTTCATACTTATTAGACGAGTCGGGAAAAGTCAACGAAAGTCACAATCGACTTAAAATTCCAACAAGTCAAAGATGACTTAAAATCAAGAAAAGTTTTAGACGACTTAAAAAAGTCCGAGAAAGTCGATGACTACTTTTAAAAAGTCAAGAAAAGTCAAAGACGACTTAAAAGTCAAGAAAAGTCAAAGATGACTAAAAACGGTCTTTTCATGAAATCTCACAGAAATTCCAAATACGAACGCGGAATTTCAAAATAAGACTCGGAACAAAAATTTCTATTTTAAAAACTTAAGTTCTACTGAAAAGTGTTAGTAAATATTTTTACTAGAAAAATCGGGTACTTTTCGGGTTGTTACATACAAAAGTTATATAGTAAATTCTATCATTACTACCTTGCTGCACCTTAATATGAATAAACTGAGATGACATTTCCATCACATCCACCTTAACTCCCCGATTCTTCCATAAAACCCAAATTCTCCCACCATCATGATAGGTATGATTAGTAACAAAAGATCAACCACATCAAACATTACATGCTACTCTGTTTAGAGACAATGTTTTCACTCTTGTCTCAAGGAGCCCAAATATCTCTACACCCACCTGATGAAGATACCATTTAATATATTTCTGCTTAATCTCATTATTCAGGCCCCTAATGTTCCAAACACCTATCCTAGTCATGATGAGATGGAGGATTATCATCCCCACCACCTCTATCCACCAATACAACCTCTTTCCCCAGAGCACTATTAAACTGCAACACAAAACCACTCTGCTGCCCTTCAGGAATCCTAGTCTCATGTCTAGTGAGTCTATTGATGACTCTAGCAGAAGTTAGAACAACACTATAACTCATAGGAGTAGGAGTATTATCTGGTGTAATGACTACCCCATCTCCTCCCTTCTCTAATCTGCCATTTCTCTGAACACTGGATATTCCTAGACTTTGTTGCAAACTAGGGAAATCCTTCAGATCATTAACCTGCCTAATCACCTCCTTCTTCTTCCACACCTGTCTAGTAAGTCCTGAAACTGGTTTTGGAGGACCTCTTGATTTTCTGCACATTTCCATAGTATGACCCATACCAGTACAACTCGAGCAAGTTATTGGTAACCAATCATACTCCACAACTACAGTTACCTCCTGCCCCATCTCATCCTCAAACACAATCTGATTAGGGAAGTTCTGATCAACCTCCACCTCTACAAGTATCTTAGCAAAACCTAATAAAGTACGCAATAAAGTAACATCATCAATTCTTTCAACCTTGCAAATTAATGACGCCAACTGCATCAAACACTTTTCCCCCCACAACTTCAAGTCCAGCCCCACCAATTTAATCCAAATAGGAACCTTCTTAACCGAGATCTTAGCCATTTTAACATTAGGGTCCCAAGGTCTTAAGATGACAGGTTTACCATCTAACAGAATAATTCCTTTTTTTAGAACAAGTTGTTGGTGCTCAATTTCAGCAAATCGAATCACAAAAAGGCCAGTTGGTAGAAATGAAATTTTAGAAATATCATAATCCACTAGAACTCTGCGAATGAATCCCTCTAAAACCATTCTCGGAGGATTAGCCCCCATAACAAACCCATAAACTGCAGAGGACCAATACTTAATATCCTCCTGCACATCATCAATCGTGAGTTTAAGATTATTACCTTTAACCCCACACTCTACAGAAGCCCTTTCCTCCCGTGGTTCCACTTGCACTTGTTTCCTTCGTTTGGAAGTTACTTCCTTCCATTGAGCCTCCGTCTCAGCTTCCATATGAATTCCATCCTCCCTCTCTCCTTGTAATTTCTGTTGTACCAACTCTTTCGCTATCTGAATCTCAGAATGTCTTGCCTCTATGATTTTTGATTGTCCCAATCTCCCTCCAGAACCAGTTTTACTATGTGAATTTGTATTATTTGAACTATTAGAATTATTATTTGATTGTATATTAACTGATGTCATATTATTTTTACTATTGAATTTAGAACTATTAAGAGAATGATTAGTAGTATTGGTTTTAGCCATTGCACAAACCCCAAGAACCCTAGAAAATTAGGAGTACTTCTCCATTTTTCAATTTATCCGTCTTTCTCAAAGGTGAATTATATTCATCTTTTGTTGTCTAATTGTAGGTGGAGATCTTCAAGACCCCGACAAAGATTACTACCTAGTGGAGGAGGACATAGACGAAGATTGAGGACGCGAAAAGGTAACGGTGAAGGGTTACTCGATATCAATACGAGTTTTATATGCTTTAGTTGATGTTTACTAAATGTCTAGTGACATTTATTAGGTACTTAATATAGTTTGATGTTAGTAAATGTGTTGGAATTGGATGTGTAGTTATGAAATTTTTGTTAGTTGATGTTAGTTGAGGATAGTTGATGATTATAGATGTTGAGTGATGATTTTCGTGGGTATGTGCTCCCAGCCGACCGACCGGCTAGGAGGGTGGCTGACATTTATGATGCATTTTGGTGTTATGTAGGTCTCAGCCGGCCGACCGGTTGAGACACCCCCTTATCCTTCCTCTTTTTCTCAAATGACATATTGTCCAGCCGGGTAGCCGGCAGCCGGTCCACTTGACCGGCTGGATCACGCTGTATTTTTGATGGTTTCCAAATGTTACTGAAGAGCCAACCGGGTAGCCAGCGGCCGGTCCACTTGAGCGGCTGGTAGACGCTGTAATTCCTCTTCGTTTCTTTTCTTATACATTTATTTATAATAGTTTGTATGGTTCGTTTATCGTATAAATTTACGTAATAGCATTAAATATTCATGTTTAGAATATATGATATGCCACTCGCTTATATCGCATGTTTTGTGATAGGTTTTGATATGTTCCCCTTTGAGTCGGTTTTACATATGTTTTGATTGGAGCACAAATTGTTAAGTGCTATGAACTCTCATTCCCCGGCTATATCTCCTCGCTCGTTAGACTGGAATGTCGGAACGAGGAGATGTATCCTTAATGCTCGTATGCATGTTTTAGTGGGCATATGACGACGTTGTTGGGAGGCGAACTCATTGCGTTGATCGACCCGGCCGACAAATGTCGTATACTTGCGAGGTGGTGTCATTGCATGTAGCGTACCGCTTGTTTATGATGCTTGTGCTCTTTCCGCCTCTTTCGTGAATGTTGACCGAATTTGGGGTACTATGCTTCTGTGTTTGACCGAGTCTTGGATGCGAAATGTTTATCGCATGTCGAATCAGAACATGTTTATTTCGAGAGTCTGGCCAGGTTTAGACTAGGACCGTATTATTATCGTCGTCCTACTGTGAGGAATTGAGTCTACATATACGAAATGTTAATCGTGTATGAGTTCAGGGAAATGTTTATCCCGTGGATGCGTATTGATCATACTTTCTATGTACATGGTGGTAGTGCGTGTCATTAACCATGAGAGATGTTTTCACCGTATTCGTACATTTGGGTGGATGGTTATATGTTGATTATTTGTGATCGTTGGATGACTTGGCGTGGTTTATATGTCGAGTCTCTATCTTATCAAGTATATGCCGCTAACGGTGAGATGCAAGCCCTAGTGAGTATATAGTTGCCTAAGGGTGTCTTCCCCGAGTATGTCTATAATCTGATGCTGACAGTTTTGTACCTCATGCGCCTATATCGTTATATATTGAAAGTCCTATTTATCCTTCTCGTAATTCACATGTATATATATATGTATACTTCTACTTGTTTATTACCGTTTAAGTATGTTATTTGTGATATGGCTGGGAGAACCCGGAGTTACTCCCCACTGACTGTGGCGTTCATGTTTTTCTGAATGAACAGGTTGCTTGGATGGATTTTGCTTGTTTTTGGGTTCGGGTGTGAGCTAGCGGGCATTGACCTCGACGATTCACCCCTAAACGTTTCTTAGCTAGTTTTGCTAAACAACTTTGATCTTTGATAACGTTTTGAGAGACTACGTCTCTTTGTAGTATATTATACTTTAGCTTGAAATTATTTGACATTCCACGGACTTTTCTTTTGTCATGTAAAAAGTTTCAAAAATATCGTATTTTACGCTATATAAATTGCATGCTTGTTTTGTTTTATTTCCGCTATCGCGAGGGTTGTCACAGGCCATACTAGGAATTTTATCTTTATGCTGTAATTTTATTTAATATGTTTGCATGCATTGCCAAATCGCCATAACATGACATGCATATTTTATCGAGTCTTTGACCGTGTCAATTAAAATTATCGTTAATTCATCGATTTAGTTCACTTAAAAGAGATAGATAATAAATTGACATGATCTCTCAAAATAAATAATTGAGATCAAGCCATACCAAATAGTAGAACCCATGAATCCCAATTTCGCAAGGTAGTAGGCTCGGCTCACCGGGGTGCTAAACTTGTTACGTTGGGTAAGTGGGGTAATAAATGTTATTACTTAGAAAATTGGATTGAGCTCAACGGAAGTATTCGCGACCGTAGTCGCATGTGTTACGGGCTTAAGATAAATATTTAAGCAATATTATCGACCGAGAGTTCTAATGTAGAATTGATTAAAGAGTCAATCCACCGAGTTATGTAAATAAGGGATGAATCGGCTCATCGTGCCCAAGTTGATATGAATTTGGATCTCGGAATCATTTATAATATTCGGGTAGAGGTCACTATTTAAATGTTAAAAATTATTTAAAATGTTTACAACTAGTTAATACGATAAATGTTGACATTTCCTTCATCTCATTTTTGTAGTCAATATTATTTATTCGCAATGGCAACTCCAAATTTCTCCACAAACACTCCAACTCTCACAAACGTTTCATGGCTTCGATCCTTCATGGATCAATGCAAGTTAGAAAAGAATTGTACTAATTTTGCCGATTGGGATGCGCAACTCCGCTTGGCCGCGGAAGGTGACGACAAGCTTCGTTACCTAATAGAAGCCTCTCCCAAAACACCTAATGAAAGGTCAACCGCCGCCGCAAGGCGAGCCTATGAGTCTTACCAGAAAGAAGTCGCCGCGATCAAAAATGTTTTGATCTTCTCAATGGAGGCCGATCTCCAAAGGAGTGCCATAAAGATGAGCACCGCCTATGAGATTTATGCCAAGCTTGTGACCATGTTTTCACAAGCGCCAAGGATCATTCAATATGAGACGGCTTCCGCGTTTTTCGACATGAACCTAAAAAAGGGCCAAAAGGTTAGCCCTCATGTACTCAAATTGATTGAGCATGTTGAGACTCTTAAATTGCAAGGAGTGACCATTCCCGAACAACTCGTTATTGATCGAGTACTTCATTCCTTGGGGAAAATCAAGGCATATGTACAGTTTAGGGTAAACTACAATATGCAAAATATGAAAACCTCTCTCCATGAATTGCACAAAATGCTTGTGCAAGCCGAGAGAGACACGTGGCTAAAAGTTAGCACCTCCAAGGATGTACTCAACATCAATAGCAAGAAAAGTGTCGCCTATATAAATATGCCTAAGTGTTAGACTCATAGTCCCAAGCCATTCGAAACTAGCGTTAATATAATTTTCAATTAACGTTAAATATTTAATTTGTTGTGGAAATGGCTGCCTCTTATTCACTCGACAACTTGAAGCCAACCATTTTCTGGTTCGCTGGTCTCCCTCCCACTCAGGTACGTTCCATGAATTATTAAGGGGGTCTAACCCAACTTTTTACGTAAAAATCACACATTATTTGGTCAAAATAACCTCATAATTTAATATAGACCATTAATTCGTTTCAATTATATGTTTATCTTTAATTAAAATACCATGTACAAAAGATTAGAATAAGGTAAATAGATGAACATAACGGAGAGACAATAGTTTTTAGTAGTCATCAGGAAGTCACTGTCCCCAGGGTCTATCTATCTAACGGTTCATATATATTCCCTACGGTATTTCTTTATTTATCGCTTAAAAATATTTCACAATAATTAGGGAATTATTAGAACAAATTCCACTTATAATTAAATAAGACAAAATGACCTTTGAAAATAGTATAAATAATTTTTTAAACCAATCACATAGCTTAAAACTTCATTTTTATTTTATAGTTACTGTTTTGGAAATGTAAAAAGAATAAAATATATAGAAACCGTAAAATGACAGATAATGTGTTTTTTTTCTCATTTCCAAAACGAAAAATAACTTGTAGCGAAGGGACTATTACACTCTGTATGTCATATCTTAAAACAGTCTCCATGATTTTATCTCATTTTCTTTACGTACTGTTATCTTTCTAAATTTGATTTTAACCTAATTAACATTACTTTACATTTGCAATATACTCTGTTATGAATATTTTTCATAATGTATGGTTTAAATCAAATACTTACACTGACAATTTGTTTAAACATATGCAGATCACGAGGGACGAGGACAATGTTTCAGCCCCTGTGTAAAATGAAATGTTATAAATTGATTGGCCACAGTTTCTTTTTTTTTGTTTGGTTTTTAAGTTTAACTTCAACCTATGTCAGCACTTATTGATGTGTTTCGCCCTTGTACTGAATTACTCACTGTAACACCACGTGATTTCGCTGGAAATGTGATCAGGCCTGTCGCAAGCCCGATGCAAAGATAAATTACCCAGACTAGGCTAATAACAAATTAATGTAATTAGGGAAGTAGGGGTCGATCCTCAGGGAGATGGTGTTTCCTATGGATTGTGAATCGTCTCACATTTGAGTTTTATCTAATGATTTTCTGGGTTTTGGATTTTGTGATGTCTAAACTAATAAAGAACATAAATAAAAACAAAACAAACTGAAATGGAAACGATAAAGTAGATAATAAATTAACAATAATGAAAAGCATCTAGGGAAGTAGGTTCACACATGTAGATTGATATATTGATGAAATTGGATTTAGGATATGCAAATAATTCATTGAGCGTTTGTAAGAATGGTGTGTTCATTACAATCATAGATCAGATGGTCTAGCAGGCTTTTAGTGCGATTTACTAGGTCTTAATCCACCATGTCATGCTTTGTCTATTCAACTCCTGTATATCTACCTTGGAAAAGAATTCCATACTAGTCAATGATTGTGATCAAGAATCGTCAACTATCGTTAAAGTCCAAACATGCATAGACACAATGTTTAAAAGCACAATTTCCTTTATCCAATTATCATCTTTTAATCAATCTAACATGGCTACCCTACACCCTAGAAAGGTGACTACTCACTCATGATTATGTTGATATTAACAATGAAAGTTAAGATAGCATATTTAGGTGATTTTGACAATAATTTAGACTTTCTATGTGGCGATAATAACGACGCTATATGATAATCTAAGAAATGAAATTGCGATTATAACAACGTAAAAACGAATCTAAATGATACGAATGGAAAATAACAATCAAATGGAAAACAATAAAGAACAATAAGTAAAGGATAAATTAGGAATACCTAGGTGACGATCAACGATGAAAGTGATAACAATAATAGAAATCCCTCGCATAGAAATACCGTACCTTGAATTACAACTTTTGAACCCAACAAAGTAGATGCAAGAGATTGAAATTCTATTTGAACTAAGCTAATGTTTTGATAGGAAATAGACGAAGGTAAACTAGAACAAAAGACAAAAATAGAAGAGATTCTAAACTAGAAAGACTAAAGCTAGAAATATAAGACAAGATTGTATAAGAAAATGTATATGATATGAGTGTATGATCCTTGAGCATCTATTTATAGTATTAGGGTTTCGTGGAGAAGAGGTCGGGCAATAAATGCATAGGTCAAAAATAGGATGAAGGAGCCGCAATGCTTGGAGCAGCAGGAATACCCGATCGGGTACACCACTTACCCGATCGGGTAAGTTGTCTTCTGGAAGCTCTTGACTAACTCTTCAACTTCCTTCGCTTTGACTTGACTTACAACATCACCCTTGACTCTACAATCGGGTTTGTTGCTTGGATATGATGTAAAGCGATGAATTCTCCCGTCTAATTGATTGGTCTTCCGACAACTACAAAACCGTCTTTGCTTCTTCTCTTCCTTAAGTTAGTGAACCTTCTCGAAATGCCTTACACACGGTCAAGCGTGCATCTTCAAATCGTCGGGTTCTAGGCAAATGCTCGGAAATATAGAAAAAGGGCGTAGAAACGTCACTTTCCCTACAAAACAAGTTAGAACACAGGAATTCGCCTAAAAGACGATATTAGCTCATAAAATGGCTTAACAAAGCACAAATGACAAACAAAACCGAGCTAAAGTGGGGGTTAAAATCATACAAATATTCACTTATCAAACTCCCCCAAGCTAAACCTTTGCTTCTCCTCAAGCAAACATAACAAACAATACCAGGACAAGGTTGCAA
>JAIUZE010014334.1:0-34576 GCA_022085475.1 Heliosperma pusillum | reverse complement strand
ATACTTGATTATTATTTATCTGCAATTAGTCACATGATAGGATGTTTTTCCCGTGACTGTTTGATATATGGTTGGTGTCGTGTTGACTAAGTACCCATAGAGAATTATGAGTATATGGCGTCTTGACCATTCTAATTCTAAATGAGTATCTTGGACCATGACATTGATAGGCCGTACTATCTTTAACCAGCATATGGAGTTTGCCGCTTGATAGCTTTTGTGTTCCCGGCTTGATGGATCTTCAAGTCGGGGCATGGCTGCCATGGTTTCCACTTTGGGAAATGGAGCCAGCTTCAGTACTAGCCATCTCTGCTTAGGGTCGCCTACATAGTTTCTCATGTACGGTTATGTCATGAGACAGGGAATGGGTTAGCTGTTGTCGCTAGGTCTGATCAGTCTAGGGCTAGGATGTTTTCCTACCTTGTGGTATAGACTCGAGTTACAGAAGTCGACTATTGACTGTACTAAGAACTTATGCCTGTTTCTAGACGTATTGGTCTTTCATGTTTGTATGATTCTATGAATCTTAGAAGGTGAGATGCAAGCCGGCTAAGGTTGATAGAGTTTGGATTACCGGTTGTTAACTGATTCACATGATTACGTGTTGATTAGGGTTTGAGTGTATCACGGCCATGTTTCTGAGAGGAACATCTGAGCTAGCATACCAGCTTCCCTACCTCGAGTTATAGTTTATTATCGGTTTCACATGATAGCTTTCACATGCTAGGTTATTTGTTAGTTATCTGTTTCATAACATGAAAAGCATATCATATATGTAAAAGTTTTGTATTGTCCATATACATCGCTTTTATGTTATTCATGTTTTATTAAACTTGACATTTCGTGGCTGGGAGAACTCGGAGTTACTCCCCACTGACTCTGGCTTCCGTGTTTATATTTAATGCGGTCGAACAGGTGGTGATGCATACTTTGGGTACATTGACGAGCTAGCGAGCGAAGTATTTACCTTGGACCTACATTCGGTTCTTAGATTGTATATTATTATACACTCTTTTATTTCCGTATTTATACGGGAGATATGTCTCCCGTCTTGTAAAATTCTTATGTATAATATAAAATTTCTTTTGTAATGAACCTTTGTATTTATGACACCCTTCGTTATGTATTTAAATTATTTTTTTTCTTTCCGCAAATTTGAGGGTGTCACACTACACCATCAGGAAACAAATCTCAACATAAAGCTTTGGAAACATAATGAATCATAACCCAAAAGCAACGTGGGCAAGAATGATACATAAACATGGCTGGGATTTACATAACGGCGTAGCACAAAGAATTTCACTACAGATTTTCGGCTCTTGCATGATCTTTTGACAAATGGACTCTCACGGTACACTCGAACACTCAATGTATGCAAAAAGGTGATTTCTTTATGTGTAAATGTTTTTGAGACACTCACCTATCTACGACTCATGAAAATGTGTCCGCAGTCTAATATGGTAAACAATTCAAAACACAAGTCAAAGATCACAATGCACATAGAAAAGAAGCCGAAAAATGAGAAGAAGGCTTTGGGAAATGGGTGAAAGGTGGACAAATAATTATGGTCATGTGAAGATTAGAATGAGCTAGCAACTGACCAATGATAAATGAATACTCAATCCAAACTTTCGGTTATTTCCCACAAAACGATCGATGAAGCCAGAAGTAACAATTTGGCCTATTTTACACGAAACACAAGAGTGAACTCCTTCTAATCATTTGACATATCTTAGGAGATTCTCATAACTTCTTTTCTTTTATTTCTTTTTCTTTCTTTTTCTTTAATTTTTCTATTTTTCTTCCCCTTTTTTTTTTCTTTTCTGAACACAACATTACTTCTTGAACTTTTCGTTTTCCCAATTCACTTTGACAGATAGGAACAATTATTCCCAAAAGAGCACCCACATACCATAGTCTAGCTACTAGCTCGAAAGGTAGGCAGTTTTTATATGTAGCTATTATTTTTTGTGAAGCAATTGTATGAAGTGGCTAATTATTGAGGGGTAAATTAAAGTGAAAAAGGCTTCAAATCTTAGTGAATCATGAATGCAATGCTTATAGAAATGAAGTGAGAACCATACTTATGCGTTTTGACATGACACACATCACAAGGAGAACTACATACACCTAGATGAGACTGGGTATGAATGTACCAGTCTAAGGAGGTTCTACCTTACAATATATGTAGTTTGCCAAATGTCAAGATCAAGCGTACTCATCTATAGATTCATTCCATGCCTACTGTGTACAAGACTTCCCCATGTATGCAAAATTCAATAAATATTGAATCATTATCTTTTGAAAGCTCTAAGTTGGGAAATGTAACATGATAGTACAGTAAACAAGCAAGCAAAGCATGAAAAGCATTCAATTGTGTTCAAAAATTGTTAAATTTTCTCAAAAATCTTCTCTTTCTTTTATTCAAAATATGAAAAATATAACTAAAATGCAAAAATGGGAAAATGCAATCCCTCCCCCAAGCTAAACATCGCATTGTCCTCAATGTGAGCACAAAAGCTAAATATGCAATGAGATGCTTAATGGGAAGAAAGGAAAAAAAAAATGAAAGAACAATGAAGCTTACTAGTCAGTGCGGACTCCCCCAAGCTAGTCTTTTGGACTTTTGACAAGGAAGGTCGTCAGAGATTCTTCAAAAACTCTTTCATCTGCAAAGAAATCTAACAAAACAACGTAAAAGGGAAAAACAAAAATAAAAATGCAAAAAGGGAAAACACGGGTTGCCTCCCGAGAAGCGCTTGTTTAACGTCTTGCTCGACGAATTTTTCATTAGAATCATTGGGTTGAGGATGGACGCTCCGTATAGACAATATCTAAACATCCGATGATAGAATTGCTATAGTAGAGTTTCAGTCTGTGTCCATTAACCTTGAATTTCTCACCATTGCTAGTCATGAGTTCCACATAGCCGTATTTGCTTACATATGAGACAGTGAATGGTCCAGACCATCGGGAACGAAGTTTTCCTGGAAAGATTTTCAGACGGGAGTTGAAAAGAAGTACTTGGTCACCGACATTAAATTCTTTCTTAATTATCCTCTTGTCGTGCCAACGCTTCGTTTTCTCCTTATAGATCCTAGAATTCTCATAGGCTTGCAAACGAAATTCCTCTAGCTCATTGAGTTGCAAGAGTCTCCTATCAGCGCTAAGCTTAGTGTCTAAATTTAGTTCTTTGATAGCCCAGTAAGCTTTATACTCTAACTCGACAGCAAGATGACAGGCCTTTCCATAAACCAATCGATAAGGAGATGTTCCAATCGGGGTTTTGAAAGCTGTGCGATAAGCCCACAAGGTGTCATCGAGCTTATTACTCCAATCAGTTCTAGATCTTGAGACTACTTTCTGAAGAATTGTTTTCAACTCTCTATTTGAGACTTCTACTTGACCGCTGGTCTGAGGATGGTAGGCTAATCCTCGTCTGTGATACACACCATATTTAGCAAGCAGAGTGTCTAACTGCTTCTCTCCAAAATGAGTTCCTCGATCACTAATCACGGCTCTGGGTACACCAAAACGTGGAAATATGATCTTCTTAAATAGCCGTATCACAGCTCTAGCATCATTAGTGGGAGTGGCGATTGCTTCTACCCACTTGGAAACATAGTCAACAACGACTAAGATGTAACGATTTCCGTTAGAAGAAGGGAATGGTCCTTGATAGTCAATACCCCAGACATCGAATATTTCAACTTCTAATATGCCGTTTTGAGGCATCTCATGTCTCTTGGATATTTGACCCATTCGTTGACAAGCGTCACAAGCCATAACAAAGTCCTTTGAATCTTTAAACAACGAGGGCCAGAAAAACCCGGATTGTAAGACTTTGGCTACGGTCTTGGACGGACCATGATGACCACCATAAGCAGATGAGTGGCATCCTTCTAAAACTCCTTTAACTTCCCACGGAGGGATACACCGTCTATAAAGACCATCTGAACATTGCTTAAAAAGATAAGGATCATCCCAAACGAAGAATCTTGCATCATGCAAAAATCGTTTCCTCTGGTTATAAGAAAGGTCAGAAGGTAGTTGTCGACTGACAAGAAAATTGGCCATGTCATCATACCAAGGAGAAGAGTCAGTAATTGCCATTAATGAATCATCAGCAAACGAATCATTAATTGGTGTTGGCAATCCTATTTCAGTTACTCTTATCCTTGAAAGATGGTCAGCGACCACATTTTCTGCTCCTTTCTTATCCCGGATCTCTAGATCGAACTCTTGAAGGAGCAAGATCCATCGGATAAGCCGAGGTTTTGACTCTTTCTTTGAAAGCAGATATTTCAAAGCAGCGTGGTCAGTGTAAACAATGACTTTCGATCCTATAAGGTAAGAACGGAATTTGTCTAAAGCATAGACAATGGCAAGAAGTTCTTTTTCAGTAGTGGCATAGTTGATTTGGGCAGGATCTAACGTTTTACTAGCATAGTAAATAGCATGAAGGAACTTTTCCTTTCTTTTCCCCAAAACAACTCCAACGGCGTAATCACTCGCATCGCACATAAGCTCAAATGAAAGATTCCAATCAGGTGACTGGATTATAGGTGCGGTGATTAGAGCGCGTTTGATTTTGTTGAATGCCTCCAGGCATTCCTTCGTGAAATTAAAAGGTGCATCCTTAAAAAGGAGCTCAGTCAGGGGCTTGGCTATTTTACAAAAATCTTTAATAAACCGTCAGTAAAAACCGGCGTGGCCAAGGAAACTCCTGATTCCTTTTACATTAGCAGGTGGTGGCAGTTGCTCAATAACTTGGATCTTAGCTCGATCTACTTCAATACCTCTTTCGGAAATGATGTGTCCTAAAACTACACCTTCATTCACCATGAAGTGACACTTTTCCCAGTTGAGAACAAGGTCGACTTCTTCACAGCGTTTTAGCACTTTCGACAGATTTGTCAAACAATTATCGAAGGAAATGCCATAGACGCTAAAGTCGTCCATAAATACTTCCATGATAGTCTCAACAAAATCAGAAAAGATACTAGTCATGCAACGCTGAAAAGTTGCGGGTGCATTACACAAGCCAAATGGCATTCGGCGATAAGCAAAAGTGCCATAGGGACAGGTGAAGGTGGTTTTTTCTTGGTCCTCAGGGTGGATAGGAATTTGGAAAAATCCTGAATAACCATCTAAATAACAGAAATATTTGTGGCAAGCTAACCTCTCTAACATTTGATCAATGAAGGGCAGAGGATAGTGATCTTTTCTAGTTGATTGATTCCACTTCCTGTAGTTAATGCACATACGCCATCCCGTCACAATCCTTGTGGGGATGAGTTCATTCTTCTCATTCTTGACTACTGTTGTTCCTCCTTTCTTGGGAACAACTTGGACAGGGCTAACCCATTTTGAGTCAGAAATTGCATAGATTATGCCAGCATCTAGCAATTTCAGAACTTCAGTTTTAACTGCCTCTTGCATGTTTGGGTTAAGACGGCGTTGACCTTTAACACAAGGTCTTTGGCCTTCTTCTAAATTAATTCTATGCATGCAAAAGTCAGGGCTTATGCCTGTGAGGTCTTCAAGTTTAGAGCCTATTGCCTTTTTATGTTTCCTTAAAACAATCAATAGTGAGTTTAACTGATTTTCATCTAGAAGAGCACTCACTATGACCGGGCAATATTCAGACTCATCTAAAAAAGCATATTTTAAATTTGAGGGAAGAGGTTTAAGTTCAGGTTTATGTACTTCTGCCTTGGCAGGAGCATCAATTAAGCTTATGAACTCCTCAACTTCTTCAGACGGTATCTCTTTACCAGTCAAGTCCCTTTCCAGCTCACTGATCTCAAAATTTTCGTTCTCAGAGATATCCTCTAACAATAAAATTGCTTCTAAAGGATCCCCAATTATTGATGGGTACAGAGTTTCATCAACGATTGAGTCGACAATGTCAAGAAAGCAGCAAGGCTCTTCAAGCATAGGGCTCTTCATTGCACTGTTTAAGTTGTAGGTGACCTTATCATCACCTACTTCTAATGTCAATTTTCCATTCTTGACATCGATTACTGCTCCCGCAGTGTGTAGAAATGGCCTTCCTAGAATGATAGGGATTTGCGAATCTTCTGCCATATCTAACACTATAAAATCGACTGGAATGAAAAACTTCCCTACTCTAACAGGTACATCTTCTAAAACTCCCATAGGTTGTTTTAGAGAACGATCTGCCATTTGCAGGGTGATACTTGTGCATTTCAGAATTCCCATATTCAATTTTTCGCAAATGGAATAGGGCATAACGCTCACACTAGCACCTAGATCGCATAAAGCTTTATCAATCGTGTAGGTGCCTATAGTGCAAGGTATAGAGAAACTACCAGGATCCTTCAACTTAGGAGGGGACTTATTTTGCAATAACGCGCTGCATTCGGCGGTGAATGCGATGATTTCAACATCATCCAGAGTCCTCTTCTTTGTTAAGATATTTCATAAATTTCGTGTAAGAAGGTATTTGAGTGATTAATTCAGTGAAGGGAACCGTTACTTGGAGGTTTTTGACAACTTCCATGAATTTACCGAATTGGGTTTCCTTATGATTTCTCCTCAAACGTTGGGGAAATGAAACTTGGATCTTGATGGGTTCCTTTTCAAGTTCATCCTTCTTTTTAGATTTGTCTCCCGCTTCCTTAGCGGTGGATGGTTGGGTTTCTTTTTGGCTTTCTACTTGTGAAGGCTTAACTGTTGGTTCTATGGGTTGCTGGGGTTCCGTATAAGTGGTACCACTCCTAAGGGTGATAGCATTTGGGGTGTCCCTCGGTTGTTCACCATGAGGTGGGAGTTGGCCTTGTTTTCTTTGGGTAATAGAGGTAGCCAATTGGGCCATTTGAGTTTCAAGCATTTTGATGGCAGCATCTTTGGCTTGATCACTCTTTTGAAATTGAGCAAACATTGAATCCTGTTTTTGAACAACTTGCAGAAGCATGGATTCAATTTTGCTCAAACTTGAGTCATTTGGTTGGCCTTGAATTTGAGGTGGTTGGTGTTGAGGTTGATTTTGGTATGGTTGGTTGAAGTTAGGTTGGAATGAAGGTCTCTGGTTTTGAAAACCAGGTGGATTGTAAGGCTTTTGTTGGTGTGGTATGAATGGTTGTTGAGTTTGTTGGTGGGGATTTTGAACGTTGGTACTTTTGTAGGATAAAAACGGGTGGTTTTTTGTGTTTTCGTTATAGAAGTTTGAGAAAGCGTTGCCTTGCCTATATCCTTGATAGGCATTGACTTGCTCTATTGAACTTCTACAATCTTGAAAACTATGCCCTCCAATCCCACATGTCTCACATACCACTACGTGGTTAGTGACGTTGATATGTTCCTTGGATTGGGAAGAGCTTCCTACTTGTTGCTGCAGAAGGGCTAATTGGGCTTCCAGGAGTGCTACTTTACTCGAATCATCCTGCTTGGCTTTTAGCGGAATAGCACGCGAGTTGCTATACTGAGAATCGTGGATTGCCATTGACTCGATAGTCGCACTAGCTATCTCTACATCGATTTGATCGAAACGACCATTGTTAGCGGAGTCGAGGATACGACGCGATTCGCCACAACAACCGTTGTAGAATGTGATAGCCAGGAACCATGAATCAAGGCCATGATGAGGACATTCTCTTTGTTCTTCTTTATATCTTTCCCATTCCTCATAAAGGCTTTCGTCGCCTCTCTGACGGAATCCAGTAATTTGACTTCGTAAGAGTGCGGTTCGTTCCGGTGGGAAGTACTTTTGATAGAAAGCAAGAGCTAGACCATCCCAATCAACTATTCCTAGGGCAACTCGGTCAAGACTATTGATCCAGAGTTTTGCCTTTCCTCTTAAAGAGAAGGGAAAGAGCATTTCCCTAATCTGTTCTTGGGATACTCCAGTTTGTCTAATCATGGAGCAATAGTCACAGAAGTTTTGGATATGAAGGTTGGGATCTTCTGTGGCATTGCCTCCAAATTGATTTCTTTCTATTAAATTGATGAAGGCAGGTTTGATTTTGAAGTTTTGAGCTGTAATTTGAGGTGTAGCGATACCCTTTGGAAGTGTATCTGCAGTGGGTTTAGAATGGTCGGAAAGTCGAACCATTTTTGTTTGCGAAGATGAAGATGGAATGTTGGTTGAAAGTTGATTGAATTTTTGAAATGGAGAGGAAAATGGATCTTCTTCTCCTTCAAGATTAGGTAAGATATCCGAGTATTTCTCACGAATACGATCTAAACTTGAAATGTCAGAAGCTTTTGAAATTTCGTTAAATAGCTTTAATCTCCTACGCAGAGTTCTTTCTAGTTCGGGGTCTAAAGGAATAGGGGTCCCTAGTCTAGAAGATCTGGGCATAAGAAAGAAAAGCTAAGATGAAAGACCAAGAGAGGTTTAAAGGAATTTGAGTTCCTAAAGACTAGATAAAAATAATTGTGATAGAAATCACAATAAAAAGGAAAACTAAACCGTGCTCCCCGGCAACGGCGCCAAAATTTGATCAGGCCTGTCGCAAGCCCGATGCAAAGATAAATTACCCAGACTAGGCTAATAACAAATTAATGTAATTAGGGAAGTAGGGGTCGATCCTCAGGGAGATGGTGTTTCCTATGGATTGTGAATCGTCTCACAATTGAGTTTTATCTAATGATTTTCTGGGTTTTGGATTTGGTGATGTCTAAACTAACGAATGGCATACAAACAAATTGAAATGAAAACGATAAAGCAAATGATAAATTAACAATAAGGAGAAGCATCTAGGGAAATAGGTTCACACATGTAGATTGACAAATTAATGAAATTGGATTTGGGATATGCAAATAATTCATTGAGCGTTCGTAAGAATGGTGTGTTCATTACAATCATGGATCAGATGGTCTAGCAGGCTTTTAGTGCGATTTACTAGGTCTTAATCCACTATGTCACGCTTTGTCTATTCGATTCCTGTATATCTACCTTGGAAAAGAATTCCATACTAGTCAATGATTGTGATCAAGAATCGTCAACTATCGTTAAAGTCCAAACATGCATAGACACAATGTTTTAAAAGCACAATTTCTTTTATCCAATTATCATATTTTAATCAATCTAACATGGTTACCCTACACCCTATAAAGGTGATTACTCACTCATGGTTATGTTGATATTAACAATGAAAGTTAAGATAAGCATATTTAGTTGATTTCGACAATAATTTAGACTCTCTATGTGGCGATAATAACGACGCTATACGACAATCTAAGCATTGAAACTATGATTTTAAGAACATGAAAATGAATCCAATGAAATAGAAAATGACAATCAAATGGAAAGCAATAAAGAACAATAAGCAAAGGATAAATTAGGAATACCTAGTTGACGATCAACGATGAAAGCGATAACAATAATAGAAATCCCTCGCATAGAAATACCGTACTTTGAATTACAACTCTTGAACCCGACTAGTAGATACAAAGATTGAATATCTTATTCAACTAAGCTAATGTTTTGAAAGGAAATGGACAGAAATAAACTAGAAACAAATGACAAAAGAAGAAGAGAATCTACACTAGAAAGACTAAAGCTAAAAGGAAATATAAGACTAGATTATGTAAGATAGATTGTATGATGGATTATTTCATGGATGATGATATGAGGGGCTTGGCACGTCTATTCATAGTATTAGGGTTTCGTGGAGAAGAGGTCGGGCAATAAATACATAGGTCAAAAATAGGATGAAGGAGCCACAATGCACTGAGCAGCAGGAATACCCGATCGGGTACACTACTTACTCGATCGGGTAAGTTGTCTTCTGGAAGCTCTTGACTAACTCTTCAACTTCCTTCGCTTTGACTTGACTTACAACATCCCCCTTGACTCTACAATCGGGTTTGTTGCTTGGATATGATGTAAAGCGATGAATTCTCCCGTCTAATTGATTGGTCTTCCGACAACTACAAAACCGTCTTTGCTTCTTCTCTCCCTTAAGTTAGTGAACCTTCTCGAAATGCCTTACACACAGTCAAGCTTGCATCTTCAAATCGTCGGGTTCTAGGCAAATGCTCAGAAATATAGAAAAAGGGCGTAGAAACGTCACTTTCCTTACAAAACAAGTTAGAACACAGGAATTCGCCTAGAAGACGATATTAGCTCATAAAATGGCTTAACAAAGCACAAATGACAAACAAAATCGAGCTAAAGTGGGGGTTAAAATCATACAAATATTCACTTATCATTCGTCCATGAAAAACATGAACGCCACAGTCAGTGGGGAGTAACTCCGGGTTCTCCCAGCCATATCACATTAAACGTACATAAAAGGTAATACAAAAGTAGAAACATACACATATAGATATACATGTGAAATACGATAAGGATAGATAGACAATTCGAGATATAATGATAAGAGCATAAGAGTTACAAATCCGAATCCATCATGTTATACAAAGACTCGGGGAAGACACTCTGAGGCAACCGAATACGCTCACTAGGGCTTGCATCTCACCGTTAGCGGTATAAGTTTGATAAGATTGAGACTCGACAAACAAACCATGCCAAGTCATGCAATGATCATGAATACTCAATCATGTAATCACGCATCCAAACATAACGACACAAAGACGACATCTCTCACGGTAAATGAAACGCACTAGCACCGTGTACATGGCAAGTATGATTAAAAGGCATCCACGAGATAATTATTTCCCTGAACGCATACACGATCACATTTCGTATATGTGGACTAATTCCTCCTCGGGACGACGAAATAATACGGTACTAGTCTAAACCTGGCCAGAATCCCGAAATCACGTGTTCCGATTCGACATGCGATAAACGTTTCGCATCCAAGACTCGGTCAATCATAGACGCCGAGTACCCCAAATTCGGTAGATACAATTCACAAAAGAGGCGGAAAAGAGCACAAGCCTCATAACAAGCGGTACGCTACATGCAAATAACACCACTTCGCAAGTACACAACATTTGACGGCCGGGTCGATCAACGCATAGCGTTCGCCTCCCAACAACGTCGTCGTATGCCCACTAACACATGAAATTAAGCAGTATGATAAGTCCCCGTTCCGACATTCCAGCCTTACGAACGTGGAGGTAGCTAAGGGAATGAGAGCACAAAGCACATAACAAAATAGTGCTCAAACCGTATCATTTGTAAAAACTGACTCAAAGTGGGACATACCAAAAACCGTCACAAAACATGAGAATAGGGAGTTATATAAACTTAACTATGATAAAAGTGAATCAATACATGATACATAAGCATTAGAACAAGTTTATGAAGCATAATGAATAAAAACATAGATCACCTCTCCAAAACAACGTTGTTTGGAAACCAACTAAAACAAGGGTCCACTTCAAACGGTCATAACTAGAGTTCTAAACATTCAAATGCAGAAATTCCAAATGGAGGTGATAGCTTATCCTCTTAAAGTTCCAACGGGATGTCACAAGCCCAAAACAAGCAAGTAACGAAGGAGATATGATCATTTTACGAAAAGGGGTCAGTGCAGGAAAACTGCAGTCGGCCGCGCGTAACGCTGCCTGCGCCCTACGACGCAGCCTGCGTCCTACGACGCAGCCTACGTCCCAGGACGGAGCCAGCGTCCTACACGGGATTCAGGAACGATCAAATCCCAACAAGTTACCAACAACAAAAATCCTCATTTATCATCACAAACCATAAATTCTCATATCAATTAACAACTAACAACATCCATCAACAACAACACAAGTCCTAAGCATACTAACCATAATCTAAATACGATTACTAGCCTAGAAAACACATAAAACACGTAAATGATATCGAGTAACCCTTCACCGTTACCTTTATGCGTCTTCACTCCGCGTCAAGGTCCTCTTCAATTAGGAAATAGTCTTTGTCGGGATCTTGGAGGTCACCACCTACAAAATAGTTAATAAAAGATGAATTTACTTCACCTTGAGAAAGACGGAAAGTTTGAAAAGCGAGAAAGACGGTAATTTTATTACCAATACGGATAGAGGAAGCTGAGAGGGGAAGAATAAGACGAACTTACGTGAATTTGAGCAAGAAACGAATTAGATATGACGATTCAAAGATTGGATGAAAATGGAGGCAAGGTTTTGATTTGGGTTTCTTAGTGATGAAGTAAGTTGAGTTGTGTGAGGAATGAAATAGGTTAAGAGGGAGTATGAGGGAGTATGAGGAAAAAGTCAATAAAAAGTCAAAGACGACTTAAGACGGGTTTTACTTGAAAACTCGCGGATATTCCAAATACGAACTCGGAAATTCTAAATTCGACTCAGAACATTAAATTCTAAAATAAAACTAAAATTCGTTGAAAAGTATCCGTAAAATATTTTCACTTTAAAAATAGGGTATATTTACGGGTGTTACATAGACTAACGTAAGGAGCTATTTTTCCCACGGTGATTTGTTTGCCATATAATTATGGGATTAGGAAAAATGGAAAACTCTTAATGTTTCGTTGTTAGTACACTTAATCCTTAGACAAAGTCTCAAACTTATTGAAACGGGAGAAGAGGGCGTCTTGTGGTTGATGACTCCCGAAACGATTATTAATGGTCTATATTTTTCTTACTATTAAGAACAAATATGCGGTAATTTCTTAAACATGCCTGACTTAGTGTCGACGAGAGAATAATGTGGAAATAATATTAATTTGGGTTCATGATAGATTCGAGTCAAATGACATTTTTTCCATCACTTCGAGTTATATGTGTATTTCTTACATTTGATGCTAATTCTAGTCCTCTGTGGATTTAGAAACAGAGCGGGAATATTTATAACTCGTAGTTTTTTAATTCATTGTTTGCCGATGGATAATTCACTTTTTAGCGATGTTACATTGTTTTTTTTTTTCTTTCAAAGAAGCTTTGTGCTACTTTGATGTGTTAATTCTCTATGCACTTGAAGTGCAGGATTATTTTTCAATAATTAGTTTATTGGAAATTACGGATTATTATGTAACCTCATGTCACCAATTCATATGGCTATGTGTTTGGCCACAATATATATGTTCGACGCATTATTTTTATTTCTTCTGCTTGATTACATTTTAACATATGTTCATTGTCTTTAACTTTTATATTTCAATCTATTTTTATTTTATTTATGGGTATTTAAATGTTAAGGAGCATCATGAGACCGTATGTTTTCCCCTCTTCATTTAGACATAATTCACGTTATATGGGTGTGTATTCATTTTTATATCATTTTATAAAGTATTTGATTTGTTCAAACATTTTATGATAAAAGGTGAAAGTCGACTTTGCACATAGAGTCAGTATTCTTAGTAAATGTGTTGGTTGTGAATAAATCTTTGATGTGTTCAATGTGTAAATGAGGAAAAATATGTGTGCTAGATCTCATAATTCCTAATCGCTATGACAAAAAATTGTTATAGTTGAGGAATTGTCCATCACTTGACATGGTTAAGTAAAGTATGACATTGATCAAGTATTCCTTCTTTTAATTTAGAGGAGGATTCCTTAAATATGTTTTTGAGGAAATTTTGCCCACTCCAAATAAGGTTTGGATAATAGGTTGGTCTTTTATGCCTTAATAGTTCGTGTTTAAGAGACCCCCAGTATTTCATTACTTGGATGTGTTTCTAAGTGTTTGATGAACTTTTAAGGATTGACATAAGGTTGATCCTTGATAGATGATTTGCTTATTATGGAGGATATTTGGAGCTGTCCTAACTATGCAGTTATTTTTACTACTTTTAGTAAGTAGGTGCTATCAGTTTTACTAAGTGAGAGTATTCACCAAGTAATAAAAATGGATCGTTATATGAGAGCAAAAATACATTGTGACAGTGTGTGTATTTGTGACAGTTAGGTTAAGACTATCATGAGATATGTTCTCAAAATGTTAGGATTCGTTCCGCTTTTCTTCTAAGTTTTAGTTATCTATTTGGATTTTGTTTTCAAATGGATGTAAAGATTACTTTCTTGAATCAAGTTGTTTGAGAAATTTATACACATGGATCGATCAGTTGAGTCCGTCTCAAATGATTAAGATGATAAATTTTTGTATCTCTTGAGCATGTTCATGTGTTAGAGGTCTGCCATATTTATTTCAAAAATCATTTGTGTGATGAGTTAGTTGGAATGGTGGAATTGACGTTGTTATGTCAAAATTATATAAGAGAATAAGTTTCTCTTTATTAATTGGTGACATGTTGGTATTTTAGAAGAATATTAATATTTTGGTTATGTCTAAACCTATGATTGAGTGCAAGAAACGATTAGAGTATTGTTTCTTGTTCTAGTGTAGTTGGTATTTTGATGTGTACCTTGTTTAGTACATGGTTGAATGTCGATTTTGTAATTGATAAGTAATTTGTTACCTAATAAATCCTTTACACACATGCACAATGATAAGTAATCAAGTGTTTTTTAGTTTGACCTTTCTGGTAAGAGAAGATTAATTCTTATGTGGGACTAAGAGTCGTCATCAAGTAAGACTAACAAGATGATTGACGCATTATATTTCTTATTAGATATGTTCTTAATTAGTTCATGTGTTGAGCTAATTGTGCAAAAGCGACAACTTATGTTTAATCTTGTTGAGTTGCGAATTTGTTTAATGATGGACATTTTTTGGAGAAAGATTTTGTTTCTTTTGAAAATGTTCATTTGCATTTGTTGCAGAATAAGGCACATATCACCAAGCTTTTAGATTGCCTAGTCACACATGTAATCGCCTTGACACTTGTGTAGTGGGGAAGATGAGACTGAGTCTCGTTAACACTTAGTGAGTGTTGGAGATTCTCTTTGTACATTAGTTGTATGAAAAAGATATTAACTCGTTATATAGTCGCCTTAGTAAGTCTAAGATGAGACTTTTGTAGTCGAAGTATGAGAAGATACCCTATTTTTGTACTAAAGCTTTGAACCGAATCACAAGTGTTTGGATTGGATATTGTGTATATCAATCTAGTGGTTTGGGTTAGATACTTATGTAGTATCTAGACTTACGATTCGTACGACATAGAAGCGTGATATGCCCATCGTAGTGGGAGCTATGTTGTGACACATATATCATACTATGTGTGTTTTGTGGACCGCTAGGAGTGACGGATGATTCCCTAATCTGTTACTGTGTGAGCCCTTTTGAACTTGTGTGTCCTATTTTGGTACGAAGCCCTTTGACTTGGAGCTGTGAGATGAAATCGAGATTTGATGTTGCTACTTTAGCGTGATTTCGAAGAATTATAAAGTCGTTGGTTCAATGGATTATGTTAGGAAAGCAAACAAGTTAAGACGGATTTTCATTAGTGTCTTAGGAATGGTCAATTCAACTACACCATGTTAAGCCCGGACGGCGGTTATATTGTGTATATAACTACGTAACATGTTATAGCATAAAGGGACAATGTATGTTGTGGTGTTGTTTTGAATGATCTGGGGAATCGTTTTGATGAAAGTGTTATGTTAGTGTGATGGAGACTTAATATAACGCTACATATTACATATTTGGTCGCACGCCTCATTTTCCTGTATGAAACGCGGTTGATAGTTCTTATTGAGTTGTCTTTTTGGATGAGCTTGGTTGTGTGGCCAAATGGGAGTGTTTTTGACTCGGATGTGTGGCCGAGTGGGAGTATTGAAATTCGTGCATTAAACAGCCACATTAGTTGTGTTTGTTACATTATCTTTGAGATAATGAGGTAAGATTAAGAGGTGTAATAATGGGCCATTAAATCAGATTTTAATGGTGATTATTGTACTTAATTGTTAAGTTTGTAACAGCTCTTATAGAGCATTATAAGAGCTGAAATTATTCTATGTGAATCAATACACAACAACAATACAGAACACACAACCTCAATTAGAAATGTACACTATCACTACGGTTAAGCTCTCCATCAAATTGGAGCTTTGGAATTTGGGGTGTGGCTATATCCGGTGACTCTAGTAGCCACCGGGATAAGTCTCGATTTCGGTTTCGTGGACCAAAAGCGGCACGTCGATCATCGTACCTATTCCGCTATTAAGGTACACATATTTTCCAACAGTTAGTAAATCAATAAATTTTACTTGTTTAAATCGTTAATTGCAATCATTAATCGCGAATAATTAGTTTAAGGCCTGAATTGATAATTTTGACTTAGTAATTCTTGATCTAAGATTGAAAGCCAGAGATAGAATTGACTTATTGCGAACCATAGGATAACCTAATTGTAGCGGTAGCACGTTAGGTGTATTCTAGGGAGATTGACGATCTGATAAGACCTCATCACAAGCCTTTAGATCGGTTTACTAGAATGATTTATGATCCGTATCGTGCACTAAAATTCCATAATGAACCCTAGTTTCTTCTCTATATAGTTTCTTCTTTATTTTCTACTCTTTTGCTCGTAATTTTAGTGTAATTCACAAATTCAAACAAATATGATTTTTACTTTGGCAGACTATTAATTAGCAAATAGAATTTCTTTAGTCTCTCTATGGATACGATCCCGACTTCCCTAGCTTTATTAGTTAGAGACCAGTTGGTTATCTTTGGTAAGTGTGCGATTTAGCCTGTCAAATTTTGGCGTCGTTAGTTGCCGGGAAGACGGTGATAAATTATTTGTTTTGTTTCAGTTTGTCTTGTCTCAGGGAACTTTAGTTCCTAAAGACCGTTCTTTTTTCTTACCTTTAGTATTTGTTTATGCCCAAGTCTCAACAGTCCGAGCTCGTACCATTCAATCCTGAACCGGAAGACTCTTCGTGCTAGACAGAAGTTTTGGAAAGAAATTCATCAAGCTAAAGACTTGAGTACCACTACAAGAATTCTCATTTCGGGCGACTATTAGAAGGCGACTAACAAAAGTAGTCGACAAATTGGCGACTAAAATAACAATCGCCATTTCGGCGACTGAAGCCTTGCTGAAAATTTTGTATAAAAAACTCGGGCGACTAATAGTAGACGCCAATTTGGCGACTGAAACACATTTTGGCGACTGATTTCAGTCTCTCTCAATTGGCGACTACTCCAAATTAGTCGCCAATTGGCGTATTATATCCAGAATCGCGATTCAGCCCTCTTCTCTTGACAACACCAAATTGTGTTGTGTCTAGTAGTACTTATTAGGGTCTTTTGTTTTACTTTTTACGGGTCATTAGCGTTATTTTATGTTAACATTAGTTTTAGTAATAATGTTATTATTTAGTAATTTGAGTCAATTTTGAGAGTCAAACCCGGAAGTCAACGAAAGTCAAACCCGAAACCCGAGACCCAAAAACCCGGAAATTGGAGTGGGCTAGCAATGAATCATCAAGGCAAGAAGACCAAACCCAATGGGTCAATGGAAGTCAAGGCGGGGCCAAAATCCATGGGTCAACGAAAGTCAAGAAGGAAAAGCAAAGGGAAATCTGGCAGTATAGGACGCTGCCAGCGTCAGCACGACGCTGCATGCGTCGTATGACGCTGCCTGCGTCCTTTCTCAGCACGACATTTCTTCAATTCTCCGTCTTGTCTTTTGAAAGCCCACCTTTCAAGGCCCCTAGGTTTGGGGACCAAGGGTATTTAAGCAGAAATCTGAAGAGAGAGAAGGGAGCCAAGCATACAACATTCAACATCATATTTTCCTTAGAAATTCTCTCTAGTTTGTTCTTCAACTTTGGCTCTTGTAATTGGTTTTATTTAGAAATGGGTTGTAATAAGAAGACTATGGGTAGCTAATCCTTTCTTTGCTTAGTGTAATTTGAACAAGTTCTTCCCTTTTAGCATTGTAAGACCTTTTTAACCTTCCTTCTCTATTTAATTCCATTTTCTTATGTTTGAATTCCATTGTTGAATGAATTGTTGTTAAGACTAACCATCCTAGCAATTGTTTGTTTGATTATTTGCTTTGTCTTGATGAATTTGGTTAATTTGTCTTGGTATTTGTTGAAGCAACCTTGAAAGATTGTAACTTTGGTTTAAAAGTTGGAATCTTTTGAGTGGAATTTGGGTTATTGTGTAATTAGAACATGGTTTAATGTTTTATTACATGATTCTAGCATGTTTCTTTGGTTTTGTGCTTAAAGCTTGCATCTTTATTTATGCTTATGTTTTAATAAGTATTGGTTGAGTTGTATTGGGTCATTTATGGATGGTTTAATTCATGGTGGCTAGTTCTTAGAAACTTGTAATAGATAATTAGAGAAGAGAGGAAAGGAGGGGTCTTTACTTTGTTAATTGTGGGGAACTTGGGATAATTGCACTAAGTTACTTCTCCATATTTGAATCTTTGAGTATTTAGTTGTTGTTGGTAATTTTAGACTTGATAATTAATTCTCATGCAAAACTTTCCCCCATTTATGTTTTCCTACATGTTTTTCATTGTGAATATCATAGTTTGTAATTAAATTAAGCCTTTGTTTTAATTAGTGTCTTAATTAGTATTTAGTGTCTTAATTTGTAATTAGTGTCTTAATTAGTAATTAGAGTCATTAGTTTTGTTAATTGATATTTTGCAAGAGTCTAGATTAGATTATTTTAGCATTACCGCTTTCCCTTGGGTTCGACCCTTTTCTTACCCTTACTACCCTTTTATTTAGGTTGGTTTGAGTCTAGGTAAGGTTTTATAAATTTCTATTTGGCCCAGTTAATTTGTGGAATTAACGACACCGTATTTTAGCCCCGCCAAATTTGGCACCGTTGCCGGGGAAGGCAATTTAGCTAAATATCCAATTGAAACTGTTGTTAGTGTCATACTTTGTTTAGATTGTTTTTCAAATATTTCTTTTTGTATTGTTTGTAGGTTACTTGGTGTTGAAGTTACTAATTGTGTTGTTGAGTTGTTTTTAAAAGTTTATGCCTAGGTCACAAGAGGGACTTGGTGACCAAGACATTGATCCATCCTCAAGTAGCATATCCAATTGGTTATTTTCAAATCCCCTCTATAGGAGACCTTTTTGGAGGGAGCCTAGTGAAGAGGAGTTGGAGAATAATATATTTTTCAAGAACAAGCGGAGCAAGTATTTGAGTCACCACCGAGGATACCATCTCCATTGGACATCCTCTACCCACCCAATATGGAGGATAATAGAACAATTGGTGAGATCCGGGCAAGGAACTATGTGGAGCAACCACTATGTATCGCATATCCCCCCATGGGGGATGTGAACTTTGAGCTCAAGGGGTTCTTTGTCCATAACTTGCCTAGATTCCATGGAATGGTGGGGAATGACCCCAATAGGCACTTGGCCGAATTCCACATGATTTGCCAAGGGGCTATTCCCCAAGGAGTGACCGAAGACCAATTCAAGCTAAGGGCATTTCCGTTTTCTCTACAAGATGCCGCTAAGGAATGGCTCTTTTGTCTTCCGGCCCACTCCGTCACCACTTGGGTGGGTTTGAAGAAGAAGTTTCTTGAGAAATATTACCCGGATTCAAGGCACAATCACTCAAAGAAGCTCATCACTACCATTGAGCAAGACATGGGGGAAACCCTTTATGACTATTGGGAGCGTTTCAAAAGCCTTGTGGCAAGATGCCCATATCATGGGATGTCGGGGGACGATTTATTGACGGCCTTCAATGAAGGGTTGTGCCAAAACGACCAACGGATGATCATTGCCGCCACCGGAGGTGGAATTGATACACTTAATGTGGCCGAGGCCAACAATATTATTGAGAAGTTGGCGATGAACACAAGAAGCTACGGGAGGAAGAATGAAAGGGGAGGAAGCTCTAGAAATGTATCTTCCATGGAAGATCCTTATGCCTCTCAAAATCACAAAATCATGCAAGAGATGGGTGAACTTAAAAGCATGGTGTCCAACTTGGTTGTTAACAAAAGTAGCTCATTTTCTCAACACCCCGAACCACTTGAATGCTCATATTGTGGAGGTGGCCATGTTACCAATACATGTTACATCATGATTGAAAAAGGAGCCACTATGGAGAGCGTCAATGCTATGAGGTATGGGAATTACAATTCTAGAAACCCAAGTGGTGGAGGAATGTACAACCAAGTGGGAAACCGTGATCTTTTGGGGTGGGGAGGAGACAAGTCAAAGAGTTTCGAAAATGGTCAATTCAATCACTTGAGAGCCCAAAATCCAACCCAAAACCGAAACTCTAATTTCCACCAAAATCCCCAAAGAAATTTCAACAACCTAAGACCCAACAACTCAAATTTTCCAAGTAATTCTCAATCTCAAAGACAACCAAACCAAGGTCCCATTCAAGTGAATTCTTCTTCTCAAGGGAACTTGAGTGATATCTTGCAAACACTCCTTGCCAATCAAGAGAAAGATAGGGAGGAGGCAAGGATGGATAGAGAGGAAGAAAGGAAGGATAGGGAGGCTAACAACCTTAGGGTGAGCAACTTGCAAACCCAACTATCCCAAATGGCCTCAAATTTGTCAAAATCCCAAGCCTCAAGCTCCACAAGATTCCCATCTCAAACCATTCCCCCACCTAGGGAAAATGCTAGTGCCATTACCTTTAGGGGAGGCAAAGAGTTGGAAGTAAACCCCCTTGGAAAAGGAAAGGAAAAGATGAAGAATCTTGAGATGGAAACCTTGGAGATTGAAGACCAAGGAGAATTGGTGGTTGGTCATGAAGAGCTATCGAAGAATGAAAAAGGGGCATCCACAAGCAAGGACCCCAAGGGAGAAACTTCAAGGAAGGGCAAAGACACTATTGAAGATGATGAAGTGGAGGAGTACATACCGGAAGTCCCATTTCCTAGTGCTTTGATAAGCACAAGGAAGTATGCGAAGGAGAATGACTTATATGAGACTTTCCGGAAATGTGAGGTAAACATTCCTCTTCTTAACTTGTTGAATAGTGTCCCTAGGTATGCAAAGTTCTTCAAAGAACTTTGTACACCTAGGAGAAATCCTAAGAAGGGACCCCATAAGGTTAGGGTGAGTGAACATGTGTCGGCAATTTTCAAGCAAAATTTACCGAAGAAATGTGGAGACCCGGGCATGTTCACCATCCCTTGCACTATTGGAGAAAAAAGTTTTAAACGTGCCATGCTAGACCTTGGGGCTTCTATAAACATCATGCCCCTATCTATCTATGAGACCCTAGGTTTAGGATCTTTGTCTAAGACCGGAGTGGTCATTCAATTAGCCGATAAGTCTAGTGTCTATCCTAAGGGCATGGTAGAGGATGTGCTAGTGGAAGTCGATAATCTTGTCTTCCCGGATTTCTACGTCTTAGATATGGAATCTAGCTCTAGTGCCACCCCTCTCCTTCTTGGTAGGCCGTTTATGAAAACTTCAAATACCAAGATCGATGTTTCAAACGGGTGCTTGACTATGGAGTTTGAAGGGAAAAGATTAACTTACAATATATATGACTCCATGCGGCACCCGAGTGACCATCAATCTTGTTTCTTCTTGGATATCTTTGAGCCATTAGTGAATCAAATGTATAAATTTTGTGATAGAGACCCACTCGAAGTAGCTTTAACTAACCACATGGAAGAGGAAGGTTTGCGTTTGTTGTTGGCCGTTGATGTGCAGGAATGTCTTGAAGACTTGGAAAGGGAAGAGCCCCTAGAAACATATGAGGAACTCAACGTCATAGAAATGCTGAAAATAGGGCAAACCAGTGCGAAACGCAGCCTGCACCATACGACGCTGCCTGCGTCGCACGACGCAGCCTGCGTCACTGGACACAGCCAGCGTCCTTCACTGGCAAACTTGTCCGAGTTGTTTGCCTTGAGTATTCCACTCCACAAGCCCCTCCCTTCCATTATCCAACCTCCGAAGGTCGATTTGAAAACCCTCCCAAGCCATTTGAAATACATCTTTCTAGGGGACAACAATACCTTACCATTTATCATTTCAAGTACTCTCACCAAAGACCAAGAAGACAAATTGGTAGCGCTACTTCAAAAGCATAAGGAAACATTTGGGTGGAGTATCGCGGATCTAAAGGGGATAAGTCCCGTGACGTGCATGCACAAAATAAGCCTTGAGGTGGACACCAAGCCAGTCCGACAACCCCAACGGCGGCTAAATCCTCCAATGGCGGAGGTAGTACAAGAAGAGGTAATAAAGCTATTGCAAATGGGCATCATTTTCCCCATTTCCGACTCTCGTTGGGTTAGCCCAACGCAAGTCGTACCCAAAAAGGGGGGGGGGGGTGACGGTAGTCAAGAATGCACAAGGAGACTTAGTCTCCACCCGACCGCAAACCGGTTGGAGGGTTTGTATTGACTACCGCCGCTTGAATGCGGATACATTGAAAGACCATTTCCCGCTACCATTTATTGATCAAATGTTAGAAAGACTAGCGGGAAAAGCTTTCTATTGTTTCCTTGACGGGTACTCGGGGTATTTTCAAATCCCAATCGCACCCGAGGACCAAGTCAAGACCACATTCACATGCCCATTCGGTACATTTGCTTATCGCCGTATGCCCTTTGGTTTATGTAATGCACCGGGAACTTTTCAACGGTGCATGTTGAGTATTTTCTCCGACTATGTAGAAAGGATCATAGAAGTATTCATGGACGATTTCACCGTCCATGGGGACTCCTATGATGCATGTCTAAAACACCTTGCTCTTGTCTTAGAGCGATGCCAAGAGTCCCATCTCATTTTAAACTCCGAAAAATGTCATTTCATGGTGACTAGTGGCATCGTTCTAGGACATGTAGTGTCGGAAAGGGGGGTTGAGGTGGATAAGGCTAAGGTTGACATTATCAAAACCTTACCTTATCCCTCTAACACCCGAGACATTAGGTCTTTTCTCGGACATGCCGGTTTCTACCGGAGATTTATTAAGGACTTTTCCAAGATTGCTAAGCCCTTATGTAAGCTTTTGCACAAAGAATCGGAGTTTGTCTTTGATGCCTCTTGTAGGAAAGCTTTCGATGATTTGAAGGAGAGATTGGTCACCGCACCAATTATTCAAGCACCACAATGGGATCTTCCATTTGAAATCATGACCGATGCAAGTGACTATGCATTGGGAGTGGTTTTGGGTCAAAAGAGTGACAAGGGACCCCATGTGATCCAATATGCTTCTACCCTTTTGAATGATGCTCAAAAGAACTATTCTACGACGGAGAAGGAGTTCCTTGGTGTGATTTATGCTATAGAAAAATTCCGATCTTATCTCTTGGGCACAAAGGTGATCATCTACACCGATCATGCCGCCATTAGATACCTTGTGGCGAAGAAGGATGCAAAACCAAGGTTGTTGAGATGGATCCTTCTCCTAAGTGAATTTGATGTGGAAATAAAAGACAAGAAAGGAGTGAAGAATGTGGTGGCGGATCATTTGAGCCGGCTAAACCATGAAGGAAGACCATCATGCCCTCTTGATGAGGTTGAAGGAGGTCTCCCTCATGAGTCACTTTATGCTATACAAGTGGAAGAGCCATGGTATGCTACCATGGTCAACTATTTGGTGACAAAGCGGCTTCCAAGCCATTTCTCTTCTCATCAAAAGAGCAAAGTAAAATCCGATGCAAAGTACTATACATGGGATGATCCTTACTTGTGGAAGTTTTGCCAAGATCAACTTGTGAGAAGATGTGTGCCCGAAAGTGAGATTCCTTCCATCTTACATCATTGTCATGACTATGCTTGTGGAGGGCATTTTGGGCCACAAAGAACCGCGAGAAAAGTGCTTGAATGCGGTTTCTTTTGGCCAAGCTTCTTCAAAGATGCCCACAAATTTGTAAAAACTTGTGACCGATGTCAAAGGGTGGGGAATTTGACAAAAAGAAATGAGATGCCACAACAACCTCTTCTATATTGTGAAATCTTTGATGTGTGGGGAATTGACTTTATGGGCCCCTTTCCTAATTCCGGTGGTTATTTATACATCCTCTTGGCGGTAGATTATGTGTCAAAATGGGTTGAAGCAATTCCTACCCGCACCGATGATGCCAAGGTAGTAGCCATTTTCATCCAAGAGAACATATTCTCCCGGTTTGGTTTTCCAAGGGCTATCATTAGTGATAGGGGTACCCATTTTTGCAACAAGGTGATTGGAGGCCTTCTCAAGAGGTATGGGGTGAATCATAAAATTTCCACGGCCTACCACCCACAAACAAACGGGCAAGCCGAACTCTCCAACCGTGAAATAAAAGGAATCCTTGAAAAGACGGTTAATCCGGATAGAAAGGATTGGAGCAAGAGGCTAGTTGATGCGTTGTGGGCATATAGGACCGCTTTTAAAACCCCCATTGGCATGTCCCCATTCCGTCTCATCTATGGCAAGGCTTGCCACCTCCCCGTGGAGGTTGAGCACAAAGCCTATTGGGCTATCAAATCTTTCAACCAAAACCAAGATGAGAGCGGTATGCACCGAAAGCTTCAATTACAAGAACTTGAGGAAATTCGCCAAGATGCGTATGAGAACTCCTCCATCTACAAGGAGAAAACAAGGAGATGGCATGATGGGATGATAAACCGTCGGGTTTTCAAGGAGGGTGATAAAGTTCTTGTGTTCCAAAACCGGTTTAAGCTCTTTCCGGGCAAGTTGAGGTCAAGATGGTTTGGACCTTACACCGTCAAGAAAGTGTGTACCCATGGAGCTATTGAAGTGGAGGGGCCCGGGGATGGAAAGCTCCTCAAGGTGAATGGCCACCGTCTCAAACACTACTTCCAAGGATGTGCCCGGGAGGGGGAAGAAGAGGTCTTGCTTGAAGACCCCGTTTATGAAAGTTGAAGAGCTTGAAATAGCTAAGTCGAGCCATCGACTCTAAATAAACGGCAAATCGTGTACATACTCTATCATTGTGAATATTTCTTTGAAGTTTCATTGTTAATTCTTAGTATTTGAGTTGTTTTCAATTAGTTAGACATTGCATCAAGCAAAATTTTTTTGAAGTTACTAACGGTTTTGTGAAGTTTTGCGAGTTTTCGGCCGCCTCAGGATGCGTGCCATGGATAAAAAGTTCGGGAATCGATGGAATTTGGATATTGGAGGTTATCATGGACCATTGGAGTGAAAGTGCAAGTATGGAGGTGTTTGGAACACTTAGCCAAAATTTGGCTAAGTGCAAAAGCAAGAAGATCCGGCAGTGCAGGACGCAGCCTGCGTCGTAGGACGCAGCCTGCGTCATCACGACGCTGCCTGCGTCGTATGACGCTGCCTGCGTCGAGTACGGGTTTTCAGCACTTGTTCTCCCTTTTGCCCGAGTTCTTCACAAAATCAAAACTCATCTTCATCCTTCATTTTTCACGAAAAATACCCCAAACCCAACCCCAATCCCTCAAAACTTCATCTTTCTCCCTCAAATCTTCAAAAAATTTCATCAACATCAATCCAATTCTTCTTCCTAACCATTATTCTACCCTCAATAGCCCCAAAATGAACCTCAATCATTCACAATCTCAGAAAATCCGTCTTTGAAAACCTAGATTTTTTTTCCTCAAATTCGTTTTTTAAGAACTTTATTGGGTTTTTAAGGTTGTTTGTCGGATTCCCTACCTATTCTAATCATCAAGGAGCTTGAACTTTGTGGAATCAATAAGGTATAACTTCATACTCAACTTTTCCTTTGTTCTTCAAATATTTGCTCGAATTTAGGCTAGAATTGGTCTTAGGTTGAGTTTCCCCTTGCCCTTGATTGATTGTGTAGTTAGGATTGGACAAAATTTTCTGAGTGAGGTAAAGAAATTCAACAAACACTAAGTTTTTGAGGTGTTGAAATTGTTGCACACCAAGTGTTTGTTGAATTGCTTGAGTGAAAAATATTTTGAGTGATTGTTTGTTGCTTGTTGTATTGTGTTGCTTGTTGAATTTTGCAGAAATGGCACCCAAAATCTCAAAATTGTTTGGCAAAGGAAAGAATAAGAGGGCCGCGGTGAGTGAGCCCGACACCGAGGTGGAAGCGGTGTTCATGGGCTATGAAAGGTTGAGTGCTCAATATAAGAAAAGTTGGGATAAACTAACCACACCCCGACAACAACCTCTCGTAGCTACAAAATTCTTTTGCCCAAACACCCTCCATGCCTTAGGCATGCTCAACTTAACAAGGGACATGCTAGCTAAAGTAGGGCTAGAGGCTTATCTCGAGCCGGACTCCTGGGATCACACCTATAGAAGTTTCGCGTACGAGTTTCTAGCAACCTTGTCGGAGTTGGACGTGCCCGAGGGTGAGGAAAAAGCATACCGATTCCGTTTAAACCAAACTTGGCATAATTCCCCCACTTCCGAAATCCGTCAAATCCTTAAGATCACCAGACAACCCGAAGACATTAGGTGCCCTAAGGGAAAAATGCATTTGATGTGGGATAGCATTACCAGTGGCAATGCCCCATCTAAGGATGCCAAACTTTGAACCATCACCCACCCCGTACTCCGCCTAATCACAAGATTCCTTACCACCATCTTCAACTCCGCGGGGGAGCCCACCACAGTGCCGGAGAACATCCAGCTATGTTTGTGGACTATGCTTCCGGAGGGGGTAGTGGTCCCGGATTGGGCCGATTTGTTTTTGAGGACTTGCATTAAACATAGGCAAAAATCTACCAAGGCAAGCATCCATCTTGGGGGGGTGATTTCATTCTTGGTGAGGCACTATGAGGGGGGCATTGGTGATGAGCAAGAGGTGAACATTTTTAGGGGATTGACGAGATACAACCGACTTGGGCTCGAGGAGGTTCACATGTTTAAGACTAGCAAAGAGCAACCCTTGAAAGGGTTTTGGTTGGGGAGTGACGGGCTTAGTTACATGAAGATGCCTCGACCCCCAAACAACCCCTTACCTAGAGGGCCCGCGGCGTGGGATTTTTTGTGTCTTAGGGAGGAAAGTTTGGGGGTGAGTAGTGAGGAAGCGGAGGTAGAGGAAGTGCCTTTGAGGCCAAGACGGAGGGTAAGGAGAGAGGGAGGTGAGGGAAGTGAGCGAGTAAGCGAGGAGATCGAGATCCTCGCAATTGAGCAAAGACCTTCCCAAACCACAAATATTCAACAACAACAACAACAACAACAACAACAACAACAACAAAAACAACAACAACAACAACAACAACCACCACCATTCCATTTCCAATCATCCTTCCAAAGCCACCAAGACACCGACACCCCTATGTTCGATGCGGAGGGTCGTTCTAGCATCCCCGTGGAACCATGGCAACAACAAATGGCTACCTATTTTGCTAGCACCAACGACGTCTTGAATCACATTAGTGGGAGGGTGGACGATTCGAACACTTGGCAACAACAACAAGGAGGTAGGCTTGAGTCATTGGATGATTGGCACAATGTAGTGGAGGAGAGAGAGAGATTGAGAGGGGAGGCCGAGAGGGCTCAACTAGAGGAATGGAGGAACATGGTAGACCGGCAAGAGGAAGCCCGCCTTTGGAGGGAACAACAAGATAAAAGGTGGCAAGAGCAACAAGAGATGTGGACAACCCAAAATGCTTGGAGGGAGCAAGCTACGAGCCATTTTCACGCTCAAAATGAGCGCCACCACACCTATCTTCAAGACTCCTATGAAGATGCAGTGGCACAAGAGGACGTCTATGGCTTGGCTAGCTCACTCTTTGGAATGTCCATCCAACAAAACCCGGGCTACCCCTTTCCTTACACCCAAGAGGCCCTTGATGAAGGCCTAGAACGAAGAAGAAGGGTTAGAGAAGAAAGAGAGAGGAGGAGAAAACAAGGAGGTGCCTCGGGTTCTTCTCATTTCGACAATTGATGAGGTAACCATTTTCTTTTCTCCTACAATGAGGACATTGTATGTTCTAAGTGTGGGGAAGAAGATTGTATATAGTTATTTTGTTTTTGATGCATTGTATTTTATTTGTCTTTATTTTGAAGAAAAAGAAAAAATAAAGTGAAAAAGTAAAAGAAAAAAAAAAAATTGAAAATCCCGGCTAGGTGAAAACCCACAAGGGTGGGCACCTAGGCAAAAATTGGGAAGGTGGCCGAGGACGGAATGAAAACCCGAAAGGGCATTCCGGGCAAAATGAAAAATCGAGTTGCGAGCCACCAATGAGAGGAAAGGAAAAGCTAAGGTGAAAACCCGAAAGGGCACCTTAGGCAAAATGAGGGATTTTCAAAGAAAAAAAAATGAAAAAAATTTGAGCATAATACTTTCTATGATGAGGATTTTGGAGGCATAAGAAGGGAGTGATAAGGAGGGAATTGGAAGGAGGCTAGCTTAGGACTTCCTTTATTTTTATTTTGAGTCACAAATTTGGTTCCAAATTGGTGGATTTCTCTTGGTGGTTGCTTGGTTGTGCAAATTTTGTAGTTTGGGGCCAACCAAGTAACCATGCATTACACTAGTGGAGTAATAAGGGGGTGGTATAAGTAGTGGAGTTGCATGGAGATTGGTGATGAAGGCCATCTCGCTATGCCTTGGGATAAGGCAAAGATGGTCATACTACATTCTTGGGAGCTATAAGAAGGGAGGAATTATGTGAATTGAGTCGGAGTTGGTTGTGACACCCTCAAATTTGCGGAAAGAAAAAAAAATAATTTAAATACATAATGAAGGTGTCTGAAATAAAAAGGTTCATAGCAAAAGGAAAAAAATATTATACATAAGAATTATACAAGACGGGAGACATATCTCCCGTATAAATACGGAAATAAAAGAGTGTATAATAATATACAATCTAAGAACCGAATATAGGTCCAAGGTAATACTTCGCTCGCTAGCTCGTCAATGTACCCAATGTATGCATCACCACCTGTTCGACCGCATTAAATATAAACACGGAAGCCACAGTCAGTGGGGAGTAACTCCGAGTTCTCCAGCCACGAAATGTCGAGTTTAATGAAACATGAATAACATAAAAGCAATGTATATGGAAAATACAAAACTTAAACATATATGATATGCTTTTCATGTTATGAAACAATTAACTAACATATAACCTATCATATGAAAGCTATCATGTGAAACCGATAATAAATATAACAAGAGGTAGGGAAGCTGGTATGCTAGCTCAGAGGTTACCCTGTAACGTGGCCATGATACACTCAAACCCTAATCAACACGTAATCATGTGAATCAGTTAACAATCGGTAATCCAAACTCTATCAATCTTAGCGCTTGCATCTCACACCTTCTAAGATTCATAGAATGCATACAAACATTAAAGACTTATACTTCTACAAACAGGCATAAGTTCTTAGTACCGTCCATAGTCGATTGTAACTCGAGGCTATACCACAGGTAGGAAAACATCCTAGTCCTAGACTGATCAGACCTAGCGACAACAGCTATTCCATTCCCCGTCCCATGACATAACCGTCTATGAGAAACTCTACTAGGCGACCCCCAAAGCAGAGATGGCTAGTACTTAAGCTGGCTCCGTTCCCAAAGTGGATAAGGCAGCCATGCCCCAACTTGGATATAAACCCACCAAGCCGAGACACAAAAGCTATCAAGCGATAAACTCCATATGCTCGTTAAAGACAGTACGGCCTATCAATGTCATGGTCCAAGCTACTCATTCAGAATTAGAATGGTCAAGACGCCATATACTCATAATTCTCTATGGGTACTTAGTCAACACGACACCAACCAGATAATTAAACAGTCACGGGAAAGACATCCTATCATGTGACTAATTGCATATAAATCAAAATCAAATAACATATCGCCTCATATCTACTAAGGCTAATTCATAATTAAATACAACCTCACTTGAGGACAAATCCCCGACCCGAGTCTCGCGACGGGTCATCAGTCAAATCGGGGCTGACTAGATCTTAGTTTGACCAAACCCGTTGGATCAAACCGGCTAGAAACAGAGTCTTTATCACATAGACATAAAATCAACATATTCATTACATGTTATATTATTAAAACTTCTAACATGTGAATTATTACATTTTACGTAACCCCCCGCTTGACTTAAAGGATATAAATTTAAACTACGATCTCGTCTTATAATTTCTAACATGTGAGAAATAATAATTTATTGAAAAACCTTTTTAATTAAATATTTTACTTATTAATATTTCTCGCTTGCTAATTATTACAAAACGCGATAAAAATGACGATAACTCAAAAACCGTCACAAGTCCCAAAGTGGGACCCACGGGCTGAGTTGGGCCGGACCCTACATGGGCCTGGATGGGCCCCACGGCCTGTTTGGGCTGTTTTGGTTTATTTTTCCAACTTTACTAAAACCGTTTTCCTAATATTTCCCGCATGCTTTAACATAATTAAGACTCGTCAAAACAACAACCAAACAATCAAACATCGACCCACAACCCAAAAACCAAAACCCGGACCCCCCTTGACCAACCCAGACCGGCCTGGACCGGGCCTGAACCGGCCTGAACCGGCCTGGTTTGGGTCCGGTTTTCAGCCCTCCTCCACGGTTCAAACACATCAAACACCAAATTAATTTCTAACATGTTTTAATCATCAAACAACCATTTTAACAATCATCCATACAAAAATCATGATTATAACAAATCATAAAAAAAATGTCAAGAACACTAAACTTGTCATAAATTCATACAACATGATATAAACAACTACTTATCATATTACTACTAAAAATCCATAAACCATAATAACATGAACCAAAAACAAAGATGAACCAAAAACTAAAGAAACCAAAAGCTAATAAAAGCTATGTAACATATATCCGTCGAGTAACTCGGAATCGTTACCTTAGCTAGACAAGTCAATTAGCACCAAAATAAGAAGTATTAACCAAGAAACCCTCCTACTAATCTTCACCCAAAATATACGAGTCTCCAAACTCGTCTTCAAAATCTTCCCCTATAAGAAATGACAAGAAAACATTAGTAGAACTTAAACTTGATTTTCCATAAATTAAATGTTGAAAACGATTTTGACGGAATTGAAAATAAACCGTACTAGAAGATGGAGAGCGAAGAGGAGATTCTAGAAATATAAGTTAGGAAGGATTTAGATAAGAAATGAAGGTTTTATGAGGATTTTGCTCAAGAACGACGAAGAACGGATGAAGAACACGAAGAACGCTCAAGAACGATTAAAGAAAGTGATAATTTGATCTTAATTTGATTGATTGTAAAATGTAAAGTTGTTAGTGAAGTAAAGAGTGGTTGAGGAAGACGTAAATATAGAGGGGAGATGGCATCGAGGTTTTGAATTGTTGTTACGTAATTGACTCAGGTTTAAAATTATTTACGGTAATTGACTACATATAATTCGATTTAAGGTAATTAAAACTAAAGATCTCGATATATGATATGGTAATCAAAAGAATGAAAATTATCAAGGCTAAGAGAGGATAGGAGTGCCGTGTGTGGATGTTGTGATTGTCTGGGTCAGTTTGCGTAAACGATTTGCGTAAATTTTCGTTAACTGATAGATAAAGTTAATAAATATCTAGTATATGATTCGTTTAAGTCAAAACAATTTGACTATCTAATTTGAGTGGAAAACGATTGACATGGGCGCGTGACTAATGACAAAGTTCGAGTTTCGGTTTTTGTTTCGGGATTTACGATGAGTCGGGAATAGTTTAAATGACGTTCGGTTAAAACCGTAAAAGTTATTCTTTAAATTCCGAATAAATTCAAAATAATTATATTAAATTATGATAAATCTTAATAAATCTAAATAAAAATAAATCAAAAATATTATTTTTTTAAATAAAAATTTCGGTCTTCATACTTATGAGACGAGTCGGGAAAAGTCAACGGAAGTCAAAGTTGACTGAAAAGTCGAGAAAAGTCGAAGATGACTTAAAAGTCAAGAAAAGTTTAGGACGACTTAAAAGTCAAGAAAAAGTCAATGACGACTTTAAAAAGGCAAGGAAAAGTCAAAGACGACTTAAAAGTCAAGAAAAGTCAAAGATGACTAAAAACGGTCTTTTCATGGAATCCCTCAAAAATTCCAAATACGAACGCGGAATTTCAAAATAAGACTCGGAACAAAAATTCCTATTTTAAAAACTTAAGTTCTACTGAAAAGTGTTAGTAATATTTTTACTAGAAAAATTGGCATTTTTCGGGTTGTTACAATCACCCCTCCTTTTAAAAAGTTTCGTCATCGAAACTTAGAAGAAGGAACGTAACATATATGTAGGTCTATTTCAAAACTGTTAAAAATATACTTGTAATAAAAATATAGGGTCTTATCAATGGAACGGAAAGTTCTCGTCGGCCGTTAAGAACCTCGACGTCCCAAATCAAAGACTTTAAAAGATACATTTTCGCATCAATAAATGAGAAAACTAGTTATCGAACGTCTCCAATAACAAGTCTCAACACTCCTTGACGGTAAAATACTTGAAATAATCAAAAATTTCCAAAAGCGATTAGTTCAAAAATTCTATAGTAAAGGTAATAACACTACTAATTATACCTAAAATTTCTAACTAAAGCTTCTAATAACCTATCTATACGAGATGATAATTGATAGAAGCAACGAAATATTCGAAAGAATAAATCGAATAGAAAGAGAGAAAAGAGAGGAATGAATCACCATACTATCTTCCATCTATGATACTTCAAATATCTATCGTAACTCAACCACACTGACTGCACTAAAATCTAGCCCTCAAGAGAGTGCAATATATCCTCAATATTTTCCATCATCAGATTCCTTCCAAAATATTTCATAAGCATGCCACCTCGAGTAATAACTCTCAATTATTCAGATTCAATTACAATCTTCTAAGATCCATCGGTACAGTAAACTCATAACTAACAACCCATGAAAGATTCATTACGAACTCTAATCTTCTTAGCTCCATTAAAACTCTTATTGGAAAACCACCATCAAAATATTTATAATTAGGGAAACAAGATCGCTAACAACCACAAAGTAAAAGAGGCTTACTATAAAATCCTTTGATCCAATTTATTCCAAAATTCATTATCCTAAGTTATTAACAATGAACTTTCTCCTCTTCAAAAGTTAAAACACAAATCCTCAAAAGAGATTAGTTACCCAATCTCATTTCACTTAACTTTTGCCAATTATAGGGCAATGCGACCGTAAATCAATTTATTTAGCTCCATCAAACTCTCCATACATCGGTTTTTGCTTATAACAATATTCCTCAAGTTTGGTCATCCAAATCCAAAATTCCACAAGGTAATTATTCACATTAGGGTCCAACATTTAAAACAACTATTTTTCCCAAGTAACCTTTAAAAACCACTAAAATCCTTAACCACAACAACCAACCACCATTATGCTTAATTCGATCCTCAAAAGAAATGATATTGCAACTTCAAGTTTTCATAGTCTAAAACCACTAAGAGACTGTCCTCCTAAGTTTATCCTCAAATCCTTATAATCATCTAAACACGGAACTAGCTTAATAGGATGGCTAGGTACCATATTCGAAACTTCTTATTTATCCACAAGAGACATTCATAAGATGGTCTTCAAACCAATTACTAAACTTCTAAGTCCAAAAAGACTAAAATTACTAATCTGAGTAAGAAGTAATAGCCAACTCATCGATCTTACACCATCGAATATCATGAACTATTTACCACAAATTAATGACAAGTCTCTAGTATTAAAAATCATTAAACATACCTTACCACACTTCTCAAGGATACCAAACTCTCACCACCAAGGGTGAAATAGAATCTATAACATTTTCCTCAAATCACCAGTTCATTCTAACAAACACTAATATTCCACAAGATTCAAAGTTCTTCCGACTAAGTATAATATACCTCAAACCGATGGTTATGACATCCATAAAATGTTACAAGAGGGAGGTAAGGATACTAATGGTAAGATGGAAGAACTATTTAGAGTAATTTCCAAGAGGAAAATAGGTTGGAAGAGAAAGAAGCACCTAGATGGAAGGAAGAGGGCATAATACTATAAGGACGAGAGAAATCAAAGATGAAGAAGGAATTCACTTCAATTAGGCTTTTAAATCTTCAAATCTTCGGTAGAGGATACTCCTTCTAGGTAAAACATATTCCACCATAAGGCGTAATATTGCTCCTAGCAATTTGGCTAGCCACCCAAGCATAGCCTCCTTGGCAATTGTCTTCTTTATGAGGAGGGACCTGGTTGGCAGTAACAACGATCTCTTATACACGAGGTCCAACCGTCTTCATAAGAAACAAAACAAATTAAGTTACTCCTAACAATTAGCATAAACAAATAGACTACAACATAAATCCTAATCTACCCATCCTACCCTTCTATCTCACAAGTTTATTATTTTATTAAGGTCAAGTTATTTATACAAGGGTACACAAACGTGCGTCGGGAGAAAAAATGCTCTGATACCAACTGTGACACCCTCAAATTTGCGGAAAGAAAAAAATAATTTAAATACATAAAAGATACGAATACATAACGAAGGTGTCATAAATAAAAAGGGTCATTACAGAACGGAAATAATATTCTACAAAAGAAATATACAAGACGGAAGACCTATCTCCCGTATAAAAACGGAAATAGAAAGAGTGTATAATATTATACAACCCTAAGAACCGAGTATAGGTCCAAGGTAATACTTCGCTCGCTAGCTCGTCAATGTACCCCAAATATGCATTCACCACCTGTTCGACCGCATTAAATATAAACACGGAAGCCACAGTCAGTGGGGAGTAACTCCGAGTTCTCCAAGCCACGAAATGTCGAGTTTAATGAAACATGAATAACATAAAAGCAATGTATATGGAAAATACAAAACTTAAACATATATGATATGCTTATCATGTTATGAAACAGATAACTAACAAATAACCTAGCATGTGAAA
>JAIUZE010014332.1:0-12014 GCA_022085475.1 Heliosperma pusillum | reverse complement strand
ATTGAATTGATTTTTGATAGCTAGAGCTCTCGTTCGCGACGGGCACTCTTGTGATTCGTAAATAAAGTTTCGCACTTATGAAAAATCTCCTTAAACCGTTTTCGAGAAGAACCTCGTTTCATAAATGTGTCCCTTTTAAAAATTTTCGTGTTGATTTTGAAAATAGATTCTTGTCTTTTATACTTTTGTTTTCTACTCTCAAGTTTCGAAGACGAAACTTTTTAAAAGGTGGGGTGATTGTAACACCCGCAAATGTACCCTATTTGTAATTTAAAAATATTATATGGATACTTTTCAGCGAAATTTTGGTTTTACTCTAGAATTAAATTTCCCGTGTCTAATTTAGAAATCCGAGTTCGTTTTCGGGCTTTACTCGAAATTCCGAGTAAGTTACGTCTTAAGGCGCTTATGGGCTTTTTGCCCCATTTTTCCACTTACTCCCTCATACTCCCTTTAAAACCCTAACTCTCCCTCATTTCCACTTACTTCTTCTTCCTCACCAAGTAACCACCCAAAAACCTAACTCCATTCTTGATCGATCTTAAGATCATCGCTACACCTTCGTTACTCGCTCAAATTCACTAAATTTGTCTTAATCTTTCCCTCTCATCGTCCTCTATCTTATTTGGTAATAAAATTACCGTCTTTCTCACTTTTCAATTTGTCCGTCTTTCTCAAAGGTGAATTATATTCATCTTTTGTCGTCTTTGTTTAGGTGGAGACCTCCAAGACCCCGATAAGGATTACTATCTAGTGGAGGAAGGCTTTGAAATCGATTGAAGACGCTAAAAGGTAACGGTGATTTTTTACTCGATATCATTACGTGTTTTTAATGTGTTTTCTATGTTAGTAATCGTATTTAGAATAGGATTATTAATCATAGGAATTGTGTTTGTTGATGATGGTTATTGTGTGTTGATAATTATTGATAATTGTTGATGATTGTTGGTAATTGATGATAGTTATAATTGATTCTTGAAGATTTATTGAAGTGTTGTTGTTTCTCGGGTAGAAGTGTTCCCAGCCGGGTGCCCGGCCGCCGGTCAGCCTACCGGCTGAGGACGCAGCAGAATGAAACTTATATTTTGATGATGTGTGTTCCCAGCTAGGTGCCCGGCCGCCGGTCCCCCTGACCGGCTGGGAACTCGCTTTATTTTTATTGATTTTGGTTTGTTCATGAGGCGCCAGCCGGGTGCCCGGCCGCCGGTCCCCGTGACTGGCTGGCACCCTGCTGGAGTTATTTTCTTATATTTTCTTAAATCTTAATTTATAATAGTTCGCATGGTTCGTTTATCGTATAAATTTAAGTAATGACTATAAATATTAATGTTTCGAATATATTATATTCCATTCGCTTGTATCGCATGTTTTGTGTCGGTTTTTCATATATCCCACTTTGAGTCGGTTTTACACATGTTATGGTTTGAGCACTATTTGTTATGTGCTTTGTACTCTCATTCCCCTGGCTACCTCCACGTTCGTAAGGCTGGAATGTCGGAACGGGGAGTTTATCCTTAATGCTTAATTGCATGTGTAAGTGAGCATATGACAACGTTGTTGGGAGGCGAACGCTTTGCGTTGATCGACCCGGCCGTCAAATGTTGTATACTTGCGAGGTGGTGTAATTGCATGTAGCGTACCGCTTGTTATGATGCTTGTGCTCTTTTCCGCATCTTTCGTGAAGGTTGATCGAATTTGGGGTACTCGGCGTCTATGATTGACCGAGACTTGGATGCGAAATATTTATCGCATGTCCAATCGGAAAATGTGATTCCGAGAGTTTGGCCAGGTTTAGACTAGGACCGTATTATTATCGTCGTCCTACCGGGAGGAAATTAGTCTACATATACGAAATGTGTATTGAATCGTGTATGCGTTCAGGGAAATGTTTATCCCGTGGATGCGATTTTAGTCATACTTGCCATGTACACGGTGCTAGTGCGTGTCATTTACCGTGAGAGATGTTGCCAACGTATTCGTACGTTTGGATGGATGATTAAATGATTGATTATTTGTGATCTTTGGATGACTTGGCATGGTGTGTTTGTCGAGTCTCAATCTTATCAAGCTTATGCCACTAACGGTGAGATGCAAGCCCTAGTGAGCGTATGGTTGCCTAAGAGTGTCTTCCCCGAGTCTATTTGTAATCTGATGCGTACAGTTCATATGTCGAGTTCTATCTTATCAAGTGTATGCCACTAACGGTGAGATGCAAGCCCTAGTGAGTGTATGGTTGCCTAAGGGTGTCTTCCCCGAGTTTGTCTATAATCTGATGGTTACGGTTTTGTGCTTCATGTACCGCTATCTTTATATATTGAATTGCCTATTTATCCTTCTCGTATTTCACATGTATATTTATATATGCATGCTTCTACTTTCGTATTTCCGTTTAAGTATGTTTCTTGTGATATGGCTGGGAGAACCCGAACTTACTCCCCACTGACTGTGGCGTTCATGTTTTTCATGGATGAACAGGTTGCTTGCTTGGATGGATTTTGCGTGTTGTATTTTGGGTTCGGGTGTAAGCTAGTGGGTGTTGGTCTTGACGAATCACCCCTAGACGATGTTTAGCTAGTTGCTAACAACCTTGATGTTTGATAACATTTTGAGAGACTTCGTCTCTTTGTAGCATATTATATTTTAGTTTGTATTTATTTGACATTCCTCGTATTTTATCTTAGCATGTAAAAAGTTTTTAAAACACCGTATTTTCCGCTATATAAATTACATGCTTGTTATGTTTTATTTCCACATTCGCGAGTGTTGTCACAGCCATTATTGTAATGGCATAGGTCATTGGAAAAGGAATTGCCCCAAGTATCTAGGAGATATCAAAGCCGGAAAAATTGTTTCCGTTGGGCACCCAAGCAAAAACAAAGGCAAGGACAAGCAAGCCTAAAGAGGCTCTTCAAGGAAAGCTAAAGTAGCCACCCATGGATGAAGACATATGGAAGCTTGGACTTATTTTGTGTTGTCTTCTTTATTGGGTTGTATTTTGAGACATTGTTTTAGAAACTCTTAATTTCCTTATTTGACAATGGAAATTTGTTTATTTCCTTTTATTAACAAGTGGTTGTAATTGGATATTAGTGACTTGGTTTTCAACCTAAGTCACTCGGTTATGGAAACGTTTTCATTCTAAAACTTGTCATTATACTCTACTTGCAATAATAACATAAATTCTATCGACTCAAATTGATCATATTGGTATTATGATGATTGGATCATTATAACAAAAGGCTAAGCATTCGATTCTCGCTTTAAAAGATAAATTGTTAAGTCAAATTGAGTTATTGAACTCAAAATAGGGAATCTACCCAACCAATTGGCCACACCACTTATAAAGATAGTAAATGACATGAATATGAGTTCACCTCTTTAGCTTATAGAACTAGTCTATTTCGAAGCTAAGATTTGATGTCTTTACAATAAAGTCTTTAATAGATCATTAAAGGTCATGGTGTGTTACTTCTACCTCCCTCACGAGTATGAGTACAAAACTGTTTGTGGCTCATAAGGCTATCTTTAAAGAAAATAGTTGCATTATTCTAAAGATAGAGTGGGAGAAAATAAGCCACAACGTAAAACTGGTTAGGAACTAGTGAGGAAACCAAAAGAAAATGTTCTTAGGTTAGACTCAAGTGAGGAGACCAAAAGAAAGCGTTCTTAGGTAAATCCTTAGACTAGTGACGAGAGCAAAAGAAAATGTTCTTGAAATAATGAGATTATGATCTATGAAGTGGAAGTACCTAGAAATTTTAAAATTGGATTTTCTAACGTAAGAGACTTATGAAACTAAATGGAATATATGGAAAGGAATGATGTATTTGGAGGTGTCCAATTATAGTTGCATGGATGGACATGAAAATATCTGCAAAAGCTAAGTTAATGCATAACTATGCTTAGATCCATATCATCACTTAAATACCTCATAGTAGGTGTGTACAAGATACACAAAAAAACTACATGTCCAAAGAGGGATTTGGAATAGGATGTGTAAATGACACAAACCTAACATATCTACCTAGAGGTTATGATGATCTTTTCTATTATGAGATATAAGAAGAGTTTCACTCGAATTGTCGTAAAGTCATGTATAGACATGAAGTTAAGTGGGAGCTAAAAGTAATCATGTAAAGACATGAAGTTCAGTGGGACAAATTGTTTTCCACGTGAATGACGTATCACACATTGTGAGTGACGTATTCATATTATCCTTTTGAATTGGATATCAATGTTGGATGAAAGAGGGCAACATGTACACTAAAATCAATATCTATTGTGGAATAGAAGATTTTAGCTTGGCATTTAGAAAAGTGTCTTATATCGATAAGATCCTTTATCTATTTCAACAAGTTAAATATGTTATTTATGTTGATAAAAGTGGGATCACTATGAAAGGGTCATAGTCATCCACTGAACCTAAAAGTTGTTGATCACATGAGACGAATCATGTATGCCATTAGATGACAAGCCTGACAAGCCTATAACAAATCAATCCACATGAGTATTATTGGATAGCCTACAAGAACATCCATAGGGTTCTCAAGGAGAACTAGGGATTCATTCTTGTGTTTGGTAGAGAAAATTTGGATATGTGATAAAGGTAACACAAACCAAAATTTCCAAACGTATAAGGATTTATCGAAATCCTAGGCGTACCTTTGTTATACTAGAAGCGAATAACTAAAAAGATGATTCAAGATTCAATCATTATAAATTCTACAAATAGAGACCTAATACATTATGATGAGGATAAGGTGGATTACAAGGAACTAATGGTAGATCCTCTCACCTAATTACCTATCACTTATCATGATAACGAGTGGAAGCATCTTTCAAGTTAAAGAGCCCAACACTAGATAGAGATCTAGACATGTACATAGATGAATTCATGTTATTAGTAATAACGTTGGATGGAAGGAAAAAGCAATTCAGTAGGTTGGAATGAATGAATATATGGTATATTGACTACCCAAGCCATTATTGCATTTAATAAGATCGTCATGAATTGTCATGGACGAAATAAACTTTAGATTATATGATATGAAGCAATAACATTGTGTTGATTGTTCATATATGATAATCACATTTATCGTTTGAGTTTCTAAAACTCGTTTTGTGCTTTGTTATGTTCAAATGGGTTGTAGCGACAATATTGGACCCCATTAAAGTGGACTGGATTAACATAGCATTAACCCTTAGTTGCTTATATGAGGTGACGACTCCAAGTGACTAGAGTGTGATGCGATTGATGGCAAGTTCAAGTGCCGTAGGGCCATAAGGATTATTAGTCGATCACATAAACAGACTGTAAGGGACAATCTTTGGGGCAGTGACCGCTTATGGAGTTCTGGAAACTCAAGTAGCTTGGTCGTGGCAAGAGCTACTATAGTATTCTTTTTGAATCAATTCTTTGACTAAAGACTGTTCGCCTAAGGTGGCACAGTTTCAGAGTGACTTTGATTTATGATCTACGACCTTCGTAACTGGGGTCAAATGGGCATCTTTTGGGTCATTATGAGTTGCGGCTATTCAAAGGGAATAGTGCGATAGGAATTGTCCACCCCTTGTCAAGGTTGTTTTAAAATCTCAAGGCCACTCGAGGAGGAGTAAGCTGAAAATGCGTGGCCACGCTCGGAAGGTATCTATGGTAGATAATTCCGGTCAGACAGTTACTCTCCAGATCGAGGAAACCACTCTTGATATGATCAAATGCAAGTACGACCTGCAAGACACCTTGCATTGAGTGGGAGATCGTAATAGGACAAGAGAATTGGTGACGCACACTTGTCTCGGACAAGTGGGAGATTATTGGAGTAAATGTCACAAAGATAGTGTAACAACCCGAAAAGTACCCAATTTGCTTAAGTAATAGCTTATGGATACTTTTCAGTAGAACTTAAGTTTTTAAAATAGGAAATTTTGTTCGGAGTCGTATTTTGAAATTCCGCGTTCGTATTTGGAGTTTTTGAGGGATTTCATGAAAAGACCGTTTTTAGTCATCTTTGACTTTTCTTGACTTTTAAGTCGTCTTTGACTTTTCTTGACTTTTTTAAAGTCGTCATTGACTTTTCTTGACTTTTAAGTCGTCATAAACTTTTCTTGACTTTTAAGTCATCTTTGACTTTTCTCGACTTTTCAGTCAACTTTGACTTCCGTTGACTTTTCCCGACTCGTCTCATAAGTATGAAGACCGAAAATTTATTTAAAAAAATAATATTTTTGATTTATTTTTATTTAGATTTATTAAGATTTATCATAATTTAATATAATTATTTTGAATTTATTCGGAATTTAAAGAACAACGTTTACGGTTTTAACCGATCGTCATTTAACTATTCCCGACGCATCGTAAAGCGCGCAACAAAATCGAAACTCGACTTTGGCATGAGTCACGCGGCCATGTCATAGTTTTCCACTCACGATTGGATATTTTAATTGATTCGATTAAAATAATACAAATATCTTAGATATTTGTTACTTTATCGATCCGTCAACGGAGATTACGCAAATCGAGCAAAAACAGCCCCGTTGTCTCACCATACCACACGGCTCTCCTCTCCTTTTTCCCTCCTCTAATAGACTTTGATATTTTCATTACTTTTGATTAATATATCATAATATCTAGTTCACTATTCGCTTTATCGATCAGTTAACGAAAACTACGCAAAACGCTCGAAATCGGACCCGACAAGCACAATTCCACACGGCACACTTACCCACTCTTAAGCCTTGATATTTTCATTATTTTACATTTTAATCTCATAATATCATGATATTAACTTTATCGTAAATTATATTTAATCGTTTACCGTAAAACAATTATTAAACGCGAGTCAATTACGGAACAACAATTTCAAAACTCGACACCTTTATGTGGCTATAATTACACGGCTCCCACACTCCCATATGACTCACAAACAACTTTTCATTTTACAACAAATCAAAATAAGATCAAAACATCACTTTATTCAATCGTTCTTCGTGTTCTTCGTCGTTCATCTTGTGTTCTTCATCGTTCTTGAGCAAAACCTCCATAACTCCTTCATTTCTTAATTAAATCCTTCCTTACTTATATTTCTAGACTCTCCTCTTCGCTCTCCACCTTCACGTATGTTTTTATTTCAATTCCGTCAAGATCGTTTCAACACTTTAATTATGGAAAATTTAGTTTAAGTTCTAATAATTGTTTGTTATTTCTTATAGGGGAAGACTTTGAGGACGAATTTGGAGACTCTTATATATTGGGTGAAGATTAGTAGAGGGTTTTCTTAATTATTACTTCTTATTATTATTTTGTGCTAAGTGGATTTTGCTAGCTAAGGTAACATTTCCGATTTACTCGACGAATTAAATGTCACATAGTTTTAGTTTATGTTCATATTATGTTTATTTAGGATTTGAGTTAGTAGTATAGCCTTAAGTTTTATTTATTTGGTTTTTTTGGTTCATCTTTATTTTTGGTTCATATTATGATGATTTATGATTTTTAGTTAGTATTATGTTTTATGGACTTTTTATGGTGTTTTATGATTCCTTATGATTTTTATGTTTTATGGAATATTATTGTTGTTTTATGATTTTGATGATTTTTAAGTTGAAGTAAATTTTATGATGAATTATTGTTTTTGGTAAATTTTAAGTTGTAGGAAAGTTTTATGATGATTTTTGGTTCTTGATGATTTTTAAGTTATAGTAAAGTTTTATGTATATTTATTGTTCTTGATGAATTTTAATGATTTTAACAAGTTATGATTTTTATTGTTGTTTATGAAATTTTAACAAATTTAATGTTCTTGACAAATTTTGATGATTTTGACTAAGTTATGATTTTGTATGAATGTTGTTAAAATGGTTGTTTGATGATTAAAAACATGTTGGAATTGATTTGATGTTGTTTATGGGTGAACCGTGTGAAGGGGACTGAACCGGGTCCAAACCAGACCGGTCCAGGCCGGTTCAGACCGGTCTGGGTTGGTCAAGGTGGGTCCGGGTTTTGGTCTTTGGGTTGTGTCGCTGTTTGATTGATTGGTTGTTGTTTTGACGGGTTTTGAATATGATAAAGCATGCGGGAAATATTAGAAAAACGGTTTTAAAATAAAGTGTAAAAGCTGCCATTTTTCAGCCAAAACAGCCCGTGGGCCCATCCAGGCCCATATTGGGTCCGGCCCAATTCAGCCCGTGGGTCCCACCTTGGGACTCGTGTCGGTTTTTGAGTTATCGTCATTTTTATCGCGTTTTGTAATAATTAGCAAGCGAGAAATATTAATAAGTAAAATATTTAATTAAAAGGTTTTTCACTAAATTATTATTTCTCACATGTTAGAAATTATAAGACGAGATCGTAGTTTAATTGGATATTAGTTAAGTCAAACGGGGTTTTGTTATAATATAATAATTCACATGTTAGAAGTTAATAAAAGAACATGTATGGAATATGTTGATGTTGATTTTTATGTCTATGTCTATGTGGTAAAGACTCTGTTTCTAGCCGGTTTGATCAAACGGGTTTGGTCAAACTAAGATCTAGTCAGCCCCGTTTTGACTGATGACCCGGCGCGGGACTCGGGTCGGGGATTTGTCTTCAAGTAAGGTTGTATTTAATTAATGAATTAGCCTTAGTAGATATGAGGCGATAGGATATTTGATTATGATTTATATGCAATTAGTCACATGATAGGATGTTTTTCCCGTGACTGTTTGATTATATGGTTGGTGTCGTGTTGACTAAGTACCCATAGAGAATTATGAGTATATGGCATGTTAAGTCGTATCTTGGCCATGTTTTAAAGGTAACCTCTGAGTTAAGATATTAGTTTGGTTCGGCCATTGTAATTCTAAATGAGTATCTTGGACCATGACATTGATAGGCCGTACTATCTTTAACGAGCATACGGAGTTTGTCGCTTAATAGCGTTTGTGTCTCGGCTTGGTGGGTTTATATCCAAGTCGGGGCATGGTTACCTAATCCACTTTGGGGATGGAGCCAGCTTAAGTACTAGCCATCTCTGCTTAGGGGGTCGCCTAGTAGAGGTTCTTGTGTACTTCTGGTCACGAGACGGGGAATGGAATAGCTGTTGTTACTAGGTCTGATCAGTCTAGGACTAGGATGTTTTCCTACCTTGTGGTATAGCCTCGAGTTACAGAAGTCTTCTATTGACTGTCCTAGGAACTTATGCCTGTTTGTAGACGTATTGGTCTTTCATGTTTGTATGCTTCTATGAGTTCTAGAAGGTGAGATGCAAGCCGGCTAGGATTGATAGAGTTTGGATTAACGGTTGGTAACTGATTCACATGATTACGTGTTGATTAGGGTTTGAGTGTATCAGGGCCATGTTACATGGTAACCGCTGAGCCAGCATACCAGCTTCCCTACCTCGATGTTATATTTTATTACCGAATTCACTGATAGCCTTCATAGGCTAGGTTATGATGTTAGTTTAAATGTTTTTCATAACAGAAATGCATATCTACTAGTTAAGGTGTTGTATTTTATATATACATTGACTGTTATGTTTTGCAGTTTCATGCAATCACATTTCGGGGCTGGGAGAACTCGGAGTTACTCCCCACTGACTGTGGCTTCCGTGTTTATATTTAATGCGGTCGAACAGGTGGTGATGCATATTTTGGGTACATGGACGAGCTAGCGAGCGAAGTATTTACCTTGGACCTATATTCGGTTCATAGTTTGTATATTATGATATACACTTTTATTTCCGTATTTATACGGGAGATATGTCTCCCGTCTTGTATATTTCTTTTGTAGAATTTTATTCCGTATTGTAACGAACCTTTTTATTATGTAATGACACCTTCGTATTGTATTCGTATCTTTTATGTATTTAAAATAATTTTTTCTTTCCGCAAATTTGAGGGTGTCACAGTTGGTATCAGAGCTATTTTGCTCCCGACGCACGTTTGTGTACCCTTGCATAAATAACTTGACCTTAAGAAATAATAAACCGTGAGATAGAAGGGTAAGATGGGTAGATTAGGATTTATGTTGTAGTCTTCTTGTTCTTGCTAAATGTTAAGTACTAATCCGTGTTTTCCTTTTGCAAGATGCCTCCGAGGATTGACAACACCATTTTAGCAGCTCTTACCGTTATTATCCAAAACCAGCAAAATCTGCAAAACCAGCAAGTAAATCCGAATCCTGACCGTGAGAGACATGGTGGTTATACGTGGGTCGCTTCTCAGCTATCGAGGAGCCAAGCCAAACCCTATGATGGCGAAGTTGATCCCGTTAAACTTTCGGTGTGGTTACGAGAGATGGAGAAGAGTTTTTCTCTTTACGATGTCCTTGAAGAGGACAAGGTCCGTCTAGCTTCTCACTTCTTAGAGAAGGAAGCGGATCAGTGGTGGACTCTAACAGGTCCTACCGCTAAGTTGGAGCCAAATTTCGGGTGGACTCGTTTCCGTGAGCTCTTGGAAGCGAGGTTTTATCCCGATGAGTTGAGACAACAAAAGTTGAAGGAGTTCATGGATTTTAAACAAGGACTTCTTTCTGTTCAGGGGTTTACTACCAGGTTCAATGAGTTGGCTCATTATGCCACTCGTCTTATTAGGGTAGAGGAAGACAAGGCTTTCTTTTATCTGGGAAAGCTTTCTCCCCAGATAAAGGGGAAGATTAGTAGAGGTTCCACTTCCTTTGTCTCGATCTATAATGATGCCATCTGGGCGGAGAGTTCTATCAGGGAGATTGCCGAGGAGGCTCGTGCTTCTTATGTTGCTCCTAATGCCTTTGGCAAGAGACCTTTATATCCTTCTTCTCGACCTTCCTTTTCTCCCTCTTTTCCAAACAAGAGGAGAAACTTTCAGAGCGGATCGGCAAACCAGAGAAACCGTACCTTTGTGCCGAGTATCAACAACGACCTTAAAGGTCGTGTCTGCTTTACATGCAAGATGCCTATTCACCCTGGTGTTGGTTGCTACAACAAGCCGTTTATATGCTTTATTTGTCAGAAGTCAGGGCACAAGGCGAATGTATGTCCTGAGAGGAAGGGTACGGTGTCCACACAGGTTGTTTCTGGGCGACCTAAGGGTCGGATTTTTATTATGAGCCGAGCTGAGGCTGATGCTCAGCCAGACATCGTTACGGGTATGTTCTCGATTTATGAGTTTCCGTGTTTAATATTGTTTGATACGGGAGCTTCCTTATCTTTTATTTCCATGAGACTATCCGACAAGTTACCGCTTAAAGCTTCAATTGGAGAATCTACTCCTATTTCTTTACCATCTGGAGAAGTATTTTCATGTTCTTATCTTCATTCCGACATTCCAATATCCATAAATGGATCTATTTTTCCTGCAAATCTTCTTCGGTTCCCTTTAGAAGAGTTTGATATTATTCTGGGTATGGACTGGTTAGCTACTCATCATGCACGATTTGAATGTCGTGATCAGAAAATCATTCTCAAAAGTCCTTTGGGTGCTCGTATTTCTTATCAAGGAGTTAGAAAGCAAACAACGGTGAAGTTAATCTCGGCAATGAAAATGTTAAATGTTATGAAGAAGGGTCATCAAGCATTTCTATGTGTAGTGACTACTTCTGATTCTTCTCTTCCTTCTTTGAAGGATGTTCCAATTGTTTGTGAATATCCAGATGTTTTTCCCGATGAATTACCGGGAATTGCTCCGGAAAGAGATGTTGAATTCTCTATTGATCTAGTTCCTGGAACTGGACCAATTGCCAAAGCTCCTTATCGTATGGCGCCTTCTGAGTTGAAAGAGTTGAGAATCCAACTCGATGATTTGATTGAGAAAGGCTTCATAAGGCCTAGTTCTTCTCCTTGGGGTGCGCCCGTACTATTCGTCAAGAAGAAAGACGGTTCAATGCGTATGTGCATCGATTATCGTGAATTGAACCGTGTCACCATCAAAAACAAATATCCTCTTCCTCGTAGTAATGATCTATTTGACCAGTTACGGGGTGCTTCTACTTTCTCAAAGATCGATCTTAGATCGGGTTATCATCAGATTCCCGTTCGGGAAGCAGATATTCCGAA
>JAIUZE010014331.1:0-25889 GCA_022085475.1 Heliosperma pusillum | reverse complement strand
AAGGTAGAGATACGAGAATTGAATAGACAAAGCAGGACACGGTGGATTAAGACCTAGTAAATTGCCTAAAAGCATGCTAGACCATCTGATATATGATTGTAATGAACACATCATTCTTACGAACTCACAATGAATTATTTGCATGTCCTAAATCCAATTTCATCAATATGTCAATCTACATGTGTGAACCTACTTCCCTATATGCTTTTCATTATTGTTAATCCATCATTTGCATTATTATTTTCATCTTCATTTGCCTTTATTTTGTTTTCATTTATGCTTTTTATTAGTTTACACATCATAATCTCAAAACCCAGAAACTCGTTAGATAAAACCCAATTGTGAGACACTTCACATTCTATAGGAAACATCATCTCCCTGAGGATCGACCCCTACTTCCCTAATTACATTAATTTGTTGTTAGCCTAGTCTGGGTAATTTATCTTTGTATCGGGCTCGCGACAGGTCCGGTCAGTGGATGAATCTTGGGCGGTCGTCATCTTCCTCTCGCCATTAGAGCTTCTGAAGTCAGCTATGGAGAAGAGAAAACAGAGAGAATAACCGCTTAGAGAGAAAAAGTTCTTCTCTCTAAAAAGTTATTATTATTATATGTAGTATATTCACCACACTCACATTATTTTTTAATGTGAGATAAATTACATACTAAGTAATACACTATTAAAATGATTATTTATGATACTTTCCTAAATTAACTTTTGATGATTTAAATTTCACTATTGTGAAGATAATAATACAAACTTATAAGATTTTTCTAAGACAGTATTTAAGAGACTGAAAAGATTTTGGGTGTATATATATAAGTTCTAAGGTAACTTTTATTTGTAAACATTGGATCACCTTACCTTATGATATTTTTCGATGTCAGACAATTCTACTTTGTTATACATATTATATTCACCGCACCTAAATTATTTTTCAATGTGGGACAAATAACATACTAAGTATTACACCATCAAAATTATTATTTATGACATTTTCCTAAATTAATGTTTTATGATTACTATTTTGGAGATAATAATACAAACGTTTAACTTCTCTAAGACAATACTTAAGAGACTCAAAATATTTTGGGTGGCTCACCTTACCTATGATAATTTATTTGGACAATTCTACTTTTTATATGTAATATATTCACCACACATACATTATTTTTCAATATGAGACAAATAGCATATTAAATAGTATACCAATATAATTATTATTTATGATACTTTCCTAAATTATTATTTATGATATCTTCCTAAATTAATTTTGATTATGTAAATTTTTTGAGTTAATTATACAAACTCTCAAGAGCTCTCTAGATTAAGAGAATCAAAATTTTTTGGTTGAATACATAAGTTTCAAGACTCCTACTTATAATCATAGGATCACCCTACCTTATGATAACTTTTTGATGTGGGACATATAACATACTAAGTAATACTATAAAATCACTTTTCCTGCTTTTGATCAGTCTGTTTCTTTTCTGCATTATTGTCTGTCCTTGAGAGTTGTTAAGCTCGTCCTCGTTAGGAGACTTTTGCATGTAGTTAAGTTAGTAGTTGTGAGTTATTGTTGGCCCTTAGATGAGACTTAAATCCTAAGGTACACAACCTTTTGTAATGCCTATATAACATGCTATTTGAATGTAACAAAGGCAGATTAAACTTGAATGAAAACAAAAACCTTTAGGAATCAATTCTCAAATTCTCAAACTTGTGCATTGTCTGTAGTTTGAACCACGCCTAGTTATTAACCTGTGCTCAAGCTGTGGTTAATAGATTAGAACCTGTTAGCATCTCTAGTTCAGTTCTGTGCATTGCCTGTGAGCTGTATTAGTTGTGTTGTTTAGTCTAAATCTCCTATCCTGTGATTATCTGTGGGTTTGAGGTGTAAACTTGTTAAACTATTTAGTTGTCTTTTTGCGTTGAGCTGTGGGAGTCAATAACATAGTTATATCCTTGTCCATTTCATGTTTGTTTCAGTTTGTCTCAAACAGCCCCAAATACTGTCAGTTTGAGTATTCACTTTCAGAAAAAATAGCAAATCAATTCTATAATTCTTGAAACTATAAACAGTCCTTCCTAATACTCTTAAGCTCATCCCTGCAAAATTTCTTTTCTATAAAATAAATATTCTTGACTTTTACATGAAAGTTATACTAATATTAGAATACTAAAAAATATTTTAAAAGTCATTTATTTTAATTTTCATATACTTATACTCTAATTATATTATATTATCAAAAATATGGTAGTAAATAATATAAAATTTATACTCTAATGAAAACATTTTTTACTACGAATCCAAATATGTAAGTTTCGAAATGTTTCGCATTATATTTTTTTGTTAGATTGATAATCAAACAATTTTCTCACGTAAATAATAGTTGTGATATTAAGAACATTACATAGTATCTTTTTCATAACCGTGCAAGATCTTATAATATACTTTCCTAAAACATAAAAAGATTATGTGGACACTCGGGAATCGCTCGAAAAAAGCCTCTTTTATATATATACTAGATTTAAAGCTCGTGCATCGCACGGGCCACTTGTAATATTATGTGTCGCATACAGTTGTTGAATTCCAAACGTTAGACAAAAAAACTATAAATATCTTTATAATGTGTACAAATTCTCAATAATATACTTTTTTTAGGTAACTCATAAAAATAAAAAAAGAGATTAGTTTGCTGAAATATACTCTTTTATCTCATCATGTAAGTATAAAAATACCGCTCCGACCTTCCTTAATTTATTCAACAATGAAAATACAAATATAAAATTGATATTTGATTCTAGCGTTTTGTTTTTCATCTTGAATTCAAGCTCATTGTATTACTTGAGCTCAAATTTTCTAGTCGAACTTCGCTTCTCCATATCAATTTTTTTTGTAGAGTACGCTGAACTAACTTTCATTTTCTTATAGTACTTGGTTCTATTTCCATGTATATTAATAATCATCCTATGTTTGTTACTAAATGTATTAACTTAGAACCAATAGGTCTTAAACTTAAGACGGGTTAAGTAGTATGAATGTGACAAAAACAGAGTGTATGTGGAAAGGTAAAAAGATTTTCTTATATGCTCAAGTGAATAATATTTTAAGTGTTTTAATGTTATAACGGATACCTCCTCATTAAAGACTAACTTTTATAGAACATGTGAGAACATATGTATTGCATAATTTTAGTTTTATATCTATATCGTCAAATTAAATCATACTCGTACATCTCTTATCAAACTATACAATTCTTTGTTAGGGCAACTACCAAAGTTAGGTACCATTATTATTAGTGCTACTAGGTTATTGTACATATATATTATGTTGCTCTGATTATTTAATGATAAATCTTATAATTTCATTAAGATTGTATCCTCTAATATTGCTCAAAAGTTGAATTTTCTATAATCGCTCGAAAAAAGATCATATAAAGATTAGTTAATCATAAGAAACCATCCACAAAATATAGGGGATAACCAACCTGAATGTGGGCGTCATATATATATATATATATATATATATATATATATATATAGAGCCAAGATCCGGTGAGTCCACCTAAATATTTGAGTCCGTGAGTCCAGCTATACAATATCACAGATTATACAAAACAATATCACTGGTTATACTAAACAGTATCACGAAAAAAAACAGCAGAAAAGGGTTAAAAAAAATTTATGTCATACTACTCGCCGTTGACCACGACCACCCACCCACCAATAACGACGACATATCTAAGCACCTATATGACACAAGCAAACATTTATCCGCCACCGTCGTCACCATTTTATCTCATGTTTTCTTTTAAATCTTCATATTCCACCACCCATACAAATTACTCTTATTCGGAGCTCACATCACCCCCAATCACAAAAACATTTGTCATTGTCGTTGTTAAATTAGGGTGTCGTCATCGGCTTTGAAGAATAATATCGGAGGCAAAGATGCTTACTAGAGAGGAAATATGATAAATGAAGTCGTAGACAATAAACTTCGGTGAAACACACTTATTAGTGACTTTCCGGCAAGAAAGGGCGAGAGTATGATGGTTTTGTCAGAGCTTCGATAGTGTAATCAATTGGAGTGAAAAAAAGTACGAGAATAAAAAAGTTACTAATAAAGCGCGAAAAAGTGGTACAGTGGTGTGATATTGTACAGTATATCCTGTGATACTGTTTAGTATAACTTGTGATATTGTATCCTGGACTCACGGACTCAAAAAGATAGGATGGACTCACATGATCCTAATTCTATATATATATATATATATATATATATATAGGGCCGGGTTCCCCTGCGAACTGAAGTACGGTGCGAACCGTACGAACTAGCCAAATAACAAAATCAAACTTCGTTGCTTCCCTTCACACTCCTTCACTTCATACTCCTTCCCTTCCCTTCCCTTCATACTCCATTACGCGCGACCTGAAATCAACAGAGGAACTCCATTGATAAACCACCATTTCACTCCAATATCATCAATAGGTATGATCTAATTACAACTTTTCATCCATTTCTTAATTCAATTTCTGAAAAATTAGGGTTTTTCTAATCGCTTTGATATTGTATTTTGTGGAATAAGTTTATGAATTTGATGTTATTAATTGTTAATTTCGATCTTCTAATGTCAAAGATTGAATCTTTGATAATTTTTGCATCGATCTAATTACAAATTTTCATCCATTTCTTAATTCAATTTCTGAAAAATTAGGGTTTTTCTAATCGTTTTGATATTGTATTTTGTGAAATAATTTTGTGAATTTGATGTTGTTAAATGTTAATTTCGATCTTCTAATGTCAAAGATTGAATCTTTGATAATTTTTTCCTGTTAAGACATTTGATAGGTTTTAGCTTGTACGATTGCGTCTGAGAAGCTTTCAATCTGAGAAGCTTTCGTAGGCAGAAGCAATGATTAACTCAATTTCGATCTTCTAATGTCAAAGATTGAATCTTTGATAATTTTTTCATGTCAACGATTAACTCATTTTTTCCTGTTTTGAATTGATGATTCGTTTTTCAGGATGGTAATAATTTTATCATGTTCTACTTCATCGGGTATGAATTCTTCTTATACATTTAGTTTTTTTAATAAAGGAATATTAATAATTGAATTATCTATTATGCCAATGCTTTCTTTTCTTAATTGTATTGCAGATGTCAACGACGAAGAAGACGATACGGTCATGGAAGAAGTTATAGGTAATCGTATGGAGACCAAATAATAATATTGTGTTTCACTGTATTTAATTATTTTTATCTCTAAATCACCATATCTATTTCTGTGTAGACATTATACCTGTTACAAATGTACAAGCGTCATCAAGTAATCCACAAGGAGATCAGTTAGTCATGAGTAATGCGTCGCATGAACTTTCCTTGACTGATGTTCCAGGTATAAAATTGTGGCTCGTCTCTGACTAATAAAAAATGTATCTAGCAGTCCAAAAGGAGTGTATCCAGCATGCCATAGTTTTGTATCTACCACCTAAGGCATGTTTGATACATTCCTGTGTATTGCTGGATACACTCCTTTTGAGTGCTACATACACTAATATAAAATGTATCTAGCAGTCCAAAAGAAGTGTATCCAGCATGCCATAGTTTTGTATCTACCACCTAAGGCATGTTAGATACATTCCTGTGTATTGTTGGATACACTCCTTTTGAGTGCTCGATACACTAATATAAAATGTATCTAGTAGTCCAAAAGGAGTGTATCCAGCATGCCATAGTTGTGTATCTACCACCTAAGGCATGCTAGATACATTCCTGTGTATTGCTGGATACACTCCTTTTGAGTGCTAGATACACTAACATAAAATGTATCTAGCAGTCCAAAAGGAGTGTATCCAGCATGTCATAGATTTGTATCTAGCTCCTAAAGTGAAGCAGAAGCTAATGGATCAACAAGCTTTGAGAGTCAAGTTCAGCCAGCAACAATCCAAGACAGCCATGTCCAGACCAAGACAGGCCATGACCAGACCCAGGAAGATCATTTCCAAGCAGCAACAGCAACAAATCAAGCATCAACAGCCAGAACAACAAGGTCCAAAGCCAGCCAAAACCAGAAAGAACCCACAGAGACCAGCATCAGTTCTAGACCAGATATCCTATAGCAATTGTCCAAGCAAGGGCTCCAACTTGTTTTCCCATCTAGTTGAGACCCTTGGCTACAAAAAAGTCCAGGATAAGTTTTCCAGATTATCCCTAGAAGTTCAAGAAAAACAGTCCACAAGTTAGTCATTCATTCTGAAGAGCCAGACAGGTTTCAAGACCAACAAGTGATCAAAGGCATCTTACTTTTTGTATGACCCTCAGTAGCATTAATAAGGACGTTGAGAAAGTCCTAAAAGTCCCTCTCAAGGTTCCATTTGATGCAGTAGACAGCCAAGACAAGCTCCACAAAAGAACTGCCCAGCATTGCCATTTCAGGAAAGGGACAAGCTTACTTTTTCAGTTACTTTTCTGTTGAAATGCAGTCTGTGTAAGCTCGTCTTATTAGTAGACTTTTGTATCTATTTTTTTGTCATTGTAAGGCTCATTTTAAGCCCTTAGATGTAACTTTAATTTGTGTGGTAGAGATCTCATGTAATGCTCTATATAAAGAGCCTTTTACTATGTAAGAAACTCAGAATGCTTGAATGAAAAAACCAGAGTTCTTACTCTACCTATTGTTAACCTGTGCTAGTCTTGGTTAGCTTAAAACCTTCAACAAACTTGTGCTAGTCTAAGTTTGTTGGCCTAAGCTCGAGTCATTCAATTGTGCTAGTCTTAGTGAGTGAGTTTTGCTTAGGATTCACTGCATTTAGAACTGTCTGTGCTTGTCTTGACAGTCTTGAATACAGGGTTTATAACTTGTTTATGTACTTATCTTGTGTGTCTTCTATTCCTGTCTTGACCCTAGTTTGGTGTTCCATAAAGCATGCTAGATACACTCCTTTGACGTAGATAATGCTCTCATCTGGCATAATTCTTTTTTTTAGTGACCTCAGTAGTTGCCGATGCTAATATAATGGAGCGATAGCTAAGTTGCCCAGAAGAACTTAAACCAACTAAGGGGAAGAAATTTTGAGAATTGAAAGAAGGCTTAAGTTTTTACCAGGAATATGCTAAGATCTGTGGGTTTATTTCAAGATTAGATTCGTCAAAATCGGTTGATGGGATTATTACACACAAACATTGTGTGAGTAATAAGGTAGCCACAAGTAAACATGAGGGGACAAAACGAAAGAGGACACTTACAAGAATTGGGTGTATTGCTTGGGTTAGTTTAAGGAGACTTGTTTCAGGTGAATATGAGATTTATGATTTTGTTGAAGCGCACTCACATGCCATGGTTACGCCGACAACAATGGTTCACCTAAACCCTTGTAGGGACTTGAACCTTGTTCACAAAAAAATGATAATGGACAACTCACGGGTTAACCATGGGCCGGTGCAGACATTTAGGATGTTTAAAGAGTATGTGAAGGGGTACAAAAATGTGGGTGCTTCTTTACAAGATTTCAAAAAACTTTCAAGGGATGTAAAGAAGTTTATTAAGGATTATGATGCCCAGATGCTTATTGAAAACTTCATGGAAAGAAAGGCTATGTCTCCCTCTTTTTATTTTGACTTTGATGTGGATGAAGAGAGGAAACTAAATAAGGTTTTTTGGGCAGATCCAATCTCAATTAAGAATTATGCTATTTTTGGTGATGACTGCTCTTTTGATGCCACTTATGACTTCAACAAATATGACTTGGTGTTTACCCCTTTCACAGGCGTAGACAACCATAAGAGGTGTGTTACATTTGCAGCTGGTTTGTTACCGAAAGAAAATGCAAAATCATTTACGTGGTTGTTTTAGAACTTTCTCAAGGTTATGGGTGACTGCTATCCTATTACAATAATAACTGACCAATGCCTAGGGATCAAAAGAGCTGTGAAAGATGTTTTTGGTGACAAAACACAACACCGATATTTTATGTGGCATATAATGAAGAAGTTGCCTGAGAAGGTTGGTCCATCGATTTGCCAAGACACTAACTTTTTTGAAGGAAATAAAATCTATTATTTGGAATAGAGAGATTACTCCAGAAGAATTTGAATCAGGATAGGAGTCAATCCTATCATCATATGAGCTCTCTGATAACGCATGGTTGAAGGAAATGTTTGACAATCGTGCAAGTTCGATTCCAGCCTACTTTAGAAACATATACTTGGGTGGGCTTATGCGGACGACATCAAGGTCCGAGTCTGAAAATAGCTTCTTTGGAAACTTCACCAACCCACACCTCTCCCTTGTCGAGTTTTGGATGCGTTTTCAAACGGCAATAGATGCTCAACGGTGGAAACATTCTAAAGTAACGGCTGTTGATATGAACTCTTATCCAAGATTATCAACACCCCTCCCTTTAGAAAAGAAGGCCGCTGAATTTTACACCACCACTCTATTTTACGATTTTCAAGAAGAATTCCAAGCTTCATGTTTTACTTGTGGCCTTTCACCATACACAACTGAAGATGTCGATAAGCATATTTCAATAATGGATCGCGAGAGAGAAAAGGTATACAAGGTTGATTTAAAGGATAATAAGTTTTCCTGTTCATGTAAGATGTTTGAACAAATTGGGGTACTATGTAGGCATGTTGTGTGGGTGTTGAAGGATAGGGGATTTGATCATATACCTACAGAGTATTTATTAGACAGATGGAGTAAGTTAGCCACATGCCGCCCCCTTTTTAATGGTGTTGGAACATCACTGCTAGCTGATTGCATGTCAATTGAAAGCCGCCAAAACAATATAAGTGAATTGTGGTCAGAGATATTTACTTCTGTCTCACTTGTTGAGGATAATGAGGAACACGGTGATGAGTTACTTGAAATGCTTCGGAGTTTCAATGAGAAATTGATTATTTCGGTTAAGCATGGGAAGTCAAAAAACAAGAAAGTTGAGATTGAGATGCTTATTGGGTCAAAAATACCAACTGAAGTGAGTGTTCTACCACCACGACAGTGCAAGAATAAGGGATCAGGAAAGACGATTACTTCAAACAAGGAAAAGGCAGTCGTGCAAAATGAGAAGCCTCTGAGAAATTGTCGTGCTTGCGGTGAAATGACTCACCATGATAGTAGAAATTGCCCAAGTCGACTCCCTCAAAAGTGATTTACGTCTCTAAACTGATTTATGTTTTGTTTGTTTTGAGCGCAACAGAATAAATTGAATTTTAATGTAAAACAATCTATTTGATTTTAATGTAAAACAATCTATTTGAAATGCTTCGGAGTTCCATATGATGGTCTACGAAAAAACAAACATAAAATTTGTTATAAACATCGATACGTAGAAGGTTTTGTTGTAAATGTCCACTTATTAATAATCTTACTTCAAGTAGGCCTTTGGAAAAGCCTCTTTTGCTTCCTTTGTAGGTCTCTAATATACGCATCATGTAAATTCCAAAATCAGTGTTGTTGCCAAGATTTGATTTCGGAACAAATTCTTCTACTGTATGCATATACACTGAGCCTATATGTGGCATTATTTCTTTCAAACGAGAAATAACAAAGTCTCTTTGCGCTAAAAAAATCAAGCAGAAAAGTGAAGAAACACATAAAGGAAAAAAGGTTTTAAGAAATATAATTAAATTACATACTATTGTAATCTTACCTTAACTTTAATCATGTTTTCATACGGGGCAGACTTTAATTTCATCGGATTGAGGACATCCAGCTTTGAAGTAAGAAAGTTGAAACAAAAAGTGAGTGATTTTGGCAACAGCACTGGAACAAAAACCTGAAAATTAGGAACAAAATTCTAAGATAGTTCCTAAATATCACAAATTCTGTATAGTCCAAATGATTGTTTATCTAGCAGCCAAATGGAATGTATCTAGCAGCCAAACGGAATGTATCTAGCAGCTAAATGAAACGTATCTAGCAGCCAAATGGAATGTATCTAGCAGCCAAATGGAATGTATCTAGCAGTGTAATGGAGTGTATCTAGCAGCCAAATGGAGTGTATCTAGCAGCCAAATGGAATGTATCTAGCAGCCAAATGGAATGTATCTAGCAGTGTAATGGAGTGTATCTAGCAGCCAAATGGAGTGTATCTAGCAGTGTAATGGAATATATCTAGCAGTGTAATGGAATGTATCTAGCAGTGTAATCGAGTGTATCTAGCAATGGTGAAGGGGATGGATACATATATGTAGCATGGTAGATACCCTCCATCTGCCTGTCAGATACATATATGTGGCATGTTTTTTTACGAGGAGGCCGGATACCCTTAATAGAAAATAAAAGGAATACTGATCAAAGAATAAATACTTACTAGTGATGCTCCCACAAAGTCTTTTTCATTATCATTCTGCCAAAAAAACATCAAGCATTAACCTAGATACAAAATTTGCAATTATTTACCTATAAAATCAACAAAAAAGTTTGTAAACTCAGACTCACAACATCAAATTCACTTGTTAGATACAACCGTGACCGTGAATTACGGGATTTGCATTTCTCAGCCTTGTTTAGGATGTGACACCAAGCATGGATAACTTGGACACCATATCACACCAAATAAGTGTCTTCAAATCTCGGCGGTTCAGCTGATGGTGGTCAGTCTTGAAAAGAATCTCACTACATATACACATAGTACAAATTGTCATACAACTATATGGACAAAAGCCGAAAGAAAGACAATCAAGTGTACTATAATAGAAAACTTGGCAGAGGGTCAAATCTCCGAGATTCATACCTATCATCAAGCAATTCGTTAGACAAAAGCTCCACAAGTTCTTTTTCTGATTGATTCAACTCACCCACAACCTTAGTATTCCTCGCAAAAAAGGGTGACTTCAAAAACTCAGACGGAAATCTATCCGTCTTAACCACCTCTAGCTTTGGGGGCAATGATGAAATGGGTGAAACACTAAGTGGATTGAGTGCCTCCTCATTTATATGATCATTGAGTGCCTCCTCATTTATATGATCATCATCTTGTGATTCTGAACTAAGCAATCTAAATGAGGGTGGGCTAATACCACAAGGCATTGGGAAGGAAGGAGGTGTAAACTTTGGTGGAAAGGGACAGAGAGGTATTGAGGCTTTTGCTTTTTTCCGCGTATGATGAACTGGTTCAAATGGCTCAAACTCTTGAGACTCAGAATCAATAAGAATAGGAGAAGAAGACTTGGCCTTAGGGACTTTTTCTTTGTTCTGAAAGTTCATAGCATTACTCGTCTCATTGAGTGTCTGTTTCCCCAAAGCAGTTTCTAGTTTGATAAGAGCCGCCCACAAATCAACCTCAGTTTCAAACGTTTGCTTACCCAAATCAGCAAATCTTTTTCTTTTGTCATTTTCATCCAGTTCCTGTTTGACAGCTTCATTAGAACATTCCCCCTTCTTTTCAACTTTGTCATTAGAAAATGCCGCATTCTCTTCAACTTTGTCATTCTCAACAGTGTCAGTTGTTTTTTCTGATGAGTATGAGCAACCACTTAGAGCCTCCGCCATTTGTGTCATATGTTGTACAGATTTAGAATTGGGCCAATCGGTTTTAGCTTGTACGATTGCCTCTGAGAAGCTTTCATAGGCAGAAGCAAGGAAATTTGCACATTCTGCCAAATTCTTGATAGAGGAGTTGCTTCTCTTTTTACTGTTCTTGGGAATATTGCAAGGCTCCGGTTCTTGATTAGGCATAGATTGTTCTTGATGAGGCATATGTGATGGCACACTAGCCTTCTGTTCTTGATGAGGTGATGGCTTCTGTTCTTGATGAGGTGAAGGCGCACTAGATGCTGGGACACTGAAATTTTCTTCCTCAACTGCACCTTTTACAATACGAGCTTGAATACCTCCCCTACCGAACCCTTGTACCATCGCAGACTTAAGTCTGTCTGTAATAACATGTTTCGTCCATCTATCTAGAGTAGGGAACACTCGAGGAACTGAGAAATAACTATAGGACACTCTATCTAAATAGAGAAACACGAAAACCATGATCGGCCCCCCAAAATAATCATTCTTAGATCTTCTCCAACATCAACAGCTTCAATAAATTGTTTTCTAGTGAATTGACACCAGTTTAATGACGAAACTGATGATATATCCTTTAAACACTTCAACACTCTTAGGCTAGCAGTACTCCCTTTCACCCCCATTAGAAATGTTGAGACTAAAAACACATTGAAGTTCCTTTTAAATTCTTCCCCGCCATCTCTTTGTCTTATCATCAGATTAAGTATGTCCTTTGTCTCAACCTTTGTGGGATCAACCTTTGTCGGATCATTTGTAAACTGCTTCAACCAACTCCTCTTAAATTCAACAAACTCCTCGCTCTTGTCTGATAGGGCGGCTATCTTTACTTCATTCGGGCCTAATGGAATACCAGTCACTAGATGAATATCTTCATCGGTTATTTGAAGTTGGCATTTCAGGAAAGAGGATGACAATGTGTCGAATCTGGTAACTAGCCAATGAGCAAGGGCCCCCCGGGACGGTGTCCGTTTTAAGATTAAGAAGTCCCCCAAACCCTATCGCTTTTATTTCAGCAACTTGTTGTGCACTCAGATTATTGGTGATAAATGCAAAGAGCATTTTAGGAGACATATGTGTCTTCAAAAAACACGCCGCAAGATCATCATCTTTTTTCCTTTTAAAAGGTTTTTTAGGCATTATTTTCTGGTTTGCTTTGCTTGTACTTGCACCATCATCATTTATTGACAACTTTTTCATTTCTGTATTTTAAAAAGAGTGAAAAAGTCACCAACAAAGAAATGCATCTAGGACCTTGAATGAATGTATATCGTAATAGACAGGCATGTATCTGATAAAATAAGGGAGCATATCTAGCAACCTACATGATTTCATCTAGCACCTTGAAGGAATATATCTCGTAATAGAGGCATGTATTAAACAATTTAAAGATGTGTATCAATACCTGTAGTTTTCTTATTTTCTTTATTTGTAGTTCCACCATCATTAGTTGTCACCAACTCCTTCATTTTTGTAAATTTAAAACGATGATCAACTGTTTAAAAAGAATACCAACAAGTGTTATGGAGTGTATCTAGTATATTAAAAGAAATGTATCTAAGTATTGACAGGTATGTATACCAACATCTTGAGAATGTATATACAACAATAGTGCAACAATTTCAAAAAGGTAACGTATATACAGCAACAAAATGGTCGACTGTTATAAAATACAGCAAAGTTTGATATAAACTCGACTCTTATATAATTATACATATTAAAAAGTTCGACAAAAAGGTCAACATGTTTAAAATACACAAGTAGACAGTACATTGGCAAAATGTGATAAGTTTTTTGTTTACTTATATCACACCTAATACATCAAATACATGAAATACATCAAGATGAGATAAGTTTGAACGTGTTAGTAACTGTAATGCAATGTCAATTGCAGTGTTACGCGCCGTAGAAGGGGTGGCCAGAGCATGCAACAAATCATTAACTTGTTCAATTGCAATATCATCAAGATCATTAAGGTGAGCACTCTGATATCGGTTTTTTTGTTGTGGATAATGCAGAATGAGTCTAGCGGTAGTATCATCCGTCATTAAACATTTACAGCGTTGAGAAACTATTCTAGAGCCCCGTCGAACAATCCTTACACCATTGACATCATTCACTCTTAGAGACACCATGTACGCAACTTCAATACGAGGTGCACTTGGGTGAAGGAGAAACAATTGAGACAAATTTGTACACACCATAGCCATTTTTGCTTTATCCGCATGACTATAAAGTAGGTTGAATATTTTATTCATGAGATCTTGATTATTAAAAAAATCATGTTGGGCCCGATACCGGTTGCCAGTAAGTTTAACTTCCTTTAACGGAGCAAATGAAAATCTCATAGATTGTTTTTTCTCGGTTACATAATTCTTGATAAAAAGTGATTTATCTTCTTCTTGAATATCGACAACACACCCTTTGCACCAATTTTCCATGGTTGTCTTTATACGTACAGAAAAGGGCATGCACCTACATGTTATCAACTTAACGCGGATAAGGCAAAAATGGCTAATATGAGTCAAGATACTATGACACAATGAAATTGAGTGTATCTAGCAATTCCTGGACAGAAAAATACTCCAACAATTGATCATAAACATGCAACAAAATCTCCAACAATTTCCCAATTTATTCTAGCCTAAGGATCAAAAACACATAAAAATTGACATAAATGATAAATATACTAATCAAACCAAAAAAAATCTCCAACAATTTCTCGAAGAAATAATAACTCAAACAAATAACAGTTCCGAGATGATAAAAAAAATACAAAATCGACATAACTAGAAATAAAAAAAAAACATATTTCTCAAACAATTCACTGAAACAAAACAAGAAATTCAGTAAAACAAATCACATTTCCCAAAAATGCAACTTAATTAATGCAAAACACAAAATGCTCCAACAATTCAACAATCAAAACAAGGATCATAGTACATGCATCCTGCTCCGACGACTGCGATGGTTGTTGACGACATTTGCGGGGTGGGGAAATGTAACGGAAATGAAATTAGGGTTAGAGTAATTCAAAGTTGGGGGAGATTAAGAACATGAATGAAATTAAATAAAGTTATAAACGAAAACAATGAGAAATTAGAAAGAGTTATGAACTTACATGTGAGAAATTAGAGGATTCATGTGATGAATTTGACCGAAAAACTACAAAACAATGAAATGAAGATCTCACCGTTGGTTGATAGTAGCCGGAGAGAGTAGCCGGAGAATGAGAGAGTAGCCGGTGTTGATATGGTGGATATAGCGTGGAATGAATATCGACGGTTGGGTTGGGGTTTTTGGAGAGAGGAAGAGAGTAGCGTGAAATGAATGTCGACAGTTGGTTTGGTCTTCTTATTTGGGTAGTTCGTACGGTTCGCACCGAACTATTAGTTCGCACAGGAGCCCAATTATATATATATATATATATATTATATATATATATATATATATATATATATATATATATATTAGATATATATATATATATATATACATCAAAACCATTTGTAATCAAAATACAATTTTTCATTAGATTAATAATCACAAAGTAGAATCATAAATTGTAAAAACAAAGACTATAATGCTCAAGACTAAATAATCTACATGATCAGAAAGAAGAAAACATGAGCATCAAAACTGGGAGGAAGGGAGTATAAAAAGCTTTATTTATAGTTAGATAGAGGTAGCATTATAATTAAAAATTTTATTTTCTTATTAATTAAGAAAGAGGTAGTATCATGATTAAAAATCTAATAAACTTTATCTTCTTATTACTTTATTTATTTCATGTTAAATGTATTTCACAAAAGTTGGAGACTCTATAAACGCTTGAAAAAAACTTCATTCAATAATTATATATATTAATTATGTGCTTTTTTCAGGTTATTTAATAATTATGTGGTCATCCAAACATGCTCTTAATAAAGAGCAAGTATAAGTTTTGTTGAGGAGAAAAATTGACGACTAATAGGCATAGATTTTTTATTTTTTCATTTTTTTTTATGATAGAATTATGGCATAGTTTTATTGATTTTCCGTTACAATAGTGTGAAACCACCTAATGAATTTTGCAACATTGTTGACCTTTTTATTTTGGAGGAAATATTAACCTTTACAACTACTCTTTCTTTAAGGAGTATTTACTATAAGTTGTTTATAAGTTTTTATCATGGGTATACACTTTTGTTTATCATCAAATAATATTCTCTCTCTACTAAAATACAGTACTCCCTCTCATTAATTATGTTGTTCCCTCTTTCTATTTTAAACTAAGTGTGGTGATGTTCCCTCTTTCCTTATTTGTGAGTAGTTGTGTGGTCCAAATTTAATTGAATGTGGGGTAGTTTGTTTTGTGTGGTTCAAATTGATTTCCTTAATCCTTGTGTCCATAAGAAAAGGGAACAACATGGTTAATTGGAGGGAGTATAAGATAATTGGCTTCCCTTCCTTACGTAGAATAAGTCCCATACAATAATACTCCAATAATTCTGTAACAGAAAGTCTTATTTGTGACGGGGCGACCCCCACTTGCCTCCCCACTTGCACTTTGTGAGGAGAGTTTTGTAAACATAAATTATAGGATCTTGATTATAACGATAATTACTGAAAGGTACTGGAGTGTAAACTACTAAGGTTCACAAGTTTTAAGTGACTTGATTAGCTTGACTCAAACTGAATACAATATCAAGTAACAAGGGGTGTTGTTTTAGGGATTGTGAGTTATTTTAGCTGAAAGATACAAGGGATATGACTTGGAGACAATCCTCTACAGCAAGGCACAAGAGAAAAGGACTCAAAGACTAGTTTAGAGACAGTTTTCAAGTGTTACAGCAAAGCACAAACACCCTAGACTAGACTCAACAGCAAGTAAGTTAATCACAGCAATGCACAGATATAACTTGACTCACAATACAAGGCACTGATCAAACACCTTGAAGATGTATCAGGCTTGCTTCAAACTACAGCTCTTAGCACAAGTTTGATAGTTTTGAGGGATTTCTCAAAGTTCATTCATTCATCAAAGTCTGCCTACAACAGTCATACAAGACCCCTTTATATAGAGAGGTTGATATCTTGTGAGCCATTAGATGTATGGATCATCCAAGGGCTAGCTTAGGATCTAAACTACTTCTACTGACACTAATTAAGAGCCTCACAATAGGACGAGCTCAACAACTAATAAGAACAGACACAAGACACAAAAGAAAACAGACTGAACAAAAGCAAATAAAGCAGTTTTGGATTTTTCCTGAAATGGAAATCTGTTGCTCTTGTTGTCTTGTGCTTTGCTCTGGGTGTTTTGTTGCTCCTTGGAACTCTCCACTCTTATGAGGACATAGATAAACCTGCCTTAGATGAAGACAAGTTGACTTAAGCAAAAGAAAACATCATCTGAGCATGTACTACCTCTGCTATGCTGTTTACTGGACTCTAGCTTTGGGGTGTCTGTTTCATGGGTTTTTACTAGACTTCAAAATGGTTTGTCCTGGGCAAACTTGTAGCTTAGAGGGTTGTCTTGATGGTAGGCCATAGTGGGGGTGGTTGGGATGCCCTGGTGTACCTCCTAGAGGCTGGGTTTGTTAACTGGTCTGTCTGGGCCTGAATGGCTCTGTTTCTGTTTTGTGTGGGTAATGTGGGTTGTGTTGGGGATGGGCATGGGTTGTTGAACCCTGAACTGTCTTCTTCATTGGGGTGGCTTGGCTTGGGTTGCTCTTGACTTGTCATAGCTTGTGGTTTAGACCTTGTAATTCGAGCTTCCATCTGAGGGGTCAAGCTTGTCTTGTATGTGGCTTGATCATCAAGGCCCCTTGGGTGAGCTCCTGCTGCAGCCTCCCCAGGTTGAAAAGGGCTTGACCTCAAGCCTGTGTCTTCTTCTCCCTCAGAGTCTTCAAAGAAAGGACTAAGATCTCCAACATTGAATGTCCCATGGACTGCATACTCTCCTGGTAGATCAATTTTGTAGGCATTGGACCTATCTTCTCTATGACTTGAAAAGGACCATCTGCTCTTGGCTCTAGCTTGTTCTTTCTCTTGGAAGGGAACCTTTCTTTCCTTAGGTTGATCCATACTAGATCTCCTGGTGCAAAGTCTTTCTTGGTCTTAGGAACCTTGGCATTCTTCTTGTACAGATCATTAGCCTTCTCAATTTGTTTCCTGACTGATTCATGGAGTTTTAACATTTGTTCCACCCTCTTCTTGGCATCATAGTGGACTTCTGACCTGCACACATTAGACAAACTCAAAGGCATTAAGGGGTTAGTACCATAGACCACTTCAAAGGGGGAGTGGCCTGTGGCTGCTGATGGAGCTCTATTGAAAGAGAACTCTGCTTGAGCCAACTTCAAGTCCCAATCCTTGAGAGATTTGCTGACTATACACCTCAAGATTCTTCCCAAGGTCTTGTTAGTCACCTCAGTTTGGCCATCAGTTTGAGGGTGATGGGAGGTACTAAACAATAACCTAGTGTTAAGCAGTTTCCACAATGTCCTCCAGAAATGGCTCATAAACTTTGTGTCTCTGTCAGACACAATGGTCCTTGGAACTCCATGTAACCTCACCACCTCATCAAGGTATAGCTCTGCTACACTCACAGCATCCTCAGTCTTCTTGCATGCAATGAAATGTGCCATCTTACTGAACCTATCCACAACCACCATGATAGAATCCTTCCCTCTTGCTGTCCTAGGCAATGCCATTATGAAATCCATACTAACATCCTCCCAAGGCCTACATGGGACTGGTAGGGGAGTGTAAGGTCCTGCTTGGAAAGAACTCTTGGCCTTTTGACAAACTCCACACCTTCTGAGCACTATTTGAACTTCTCCCATCATCTTAGGCCAATGGAATTGATCTTGTAGTATGTCCACAGTTTTCTGAACCCCAAAGTGTCCTCCAAGGCCACTTCCATGCACCTCCTTAATCAATAGATTCCTATAAGATCCTCTGGGAACACACAGCTTGTTTCCTTTAAATAAGAATCCATTTTGCAAAGTGTATGGTGAGTCAATGGTTCTTGTTCCCTCTTTCTGTGCTAACCAATCTTCTGCAAAGTCTGGATCTTCTTGATACATGTCCTTCATAAACTCAAAGCCAAGAACCCTTTGCTCCATAGTTGATAGCAGAGTGTACCTCCTAGACAATGCATCAGCCACCACATTTTGTTTGCCCTCTTTGTACTTGCTAGAAAAGGTGAATGACTGAAGGAACTCCACCCACTTAGCATGTCTGTGACTGAGCTTATGCTGGCCTCCTATGTACTTCAATGCCTCATGATCAGAGTGTAAGACAAAAGGTTTGGGCTTCAGGTAATGACTCCAATGCCTCAGAGCTCTGACAAGAGCATAGAACTCTTTATCATATGTAGAATAGTTTAGCTTGGCACCACTTAGCTTTTCACTAAAGTAGGCTACAGGTTTCTTCTCTTGGATGAGGACAGCTCCAATTCCCACTCCACTTGCATCACATTCAACCTCAAATAGGCAATCAAAGTTTGGCAATCTTAGGATAGGTGCACTGCACAAGAGCTTCTTCATGTGTTTGAAAGCCTGTAAAGCATTCTCAGTCCAAGTGAACTCTCCCTTCTTCATGCACTCAGTGAGAGGTGCTGCAATGGTGCTAAAGTCCTTAATGAATCTTCTGTAGAAGGATGCTAAGCCATGGAATCCCCTTACTTCTGTAATACTCCTAGGGATAGGCCAAGACTGGACTGCCATGATCTTGTCTTGATCAACTGAAATGCCTCTACCAGATACCACATATCCTAGAAACTTGACTTCCTCAGTCATGAAGGTGCACTTCTCAAGCTTCCCAAAGAGCTTGCTCTCCTTAAGTATTTCAAACACAGCCTCAAGATGCCTCAAATGATCATCCTTGCTCTTGCTGTAGATGAGGATATCATCAAAGTATACCACCACAAATCTCCCTAGGCAAGGCCTAAGCACCTCTGTCATCAATCTCATGAAGGTACTTGGGGCATTTGACAGGCCAAAGGGCATGACAAGCCACTCATAAAGGCCATGCTTTGTTTTGAAGGCTGTCTTCCACTCATCTCCTTCTCTGATCCTCAATTGATGGTAACCTTGCCTCAAGTCAATCTTAGAAAAGAACCTTGAGCCACTTAGCTCATCCAACATGTCATCAAGCCTAGGTATAGGGAACCTATACTTGACTGTGATGTTGTTGATAGCCCTGCTATCTATGCACATCCTCCAAGTCCCATCCTTCTTAGGAACCAACAATGCAGGCACAGCACAAGGGCTTAATGACTCCCTTACAAACCCTTTACTCATCAACTCTCCAACTTGCTTTTGTAGCTCTTGTGTAGCCTTAGGATCACATCTGTAGGCTGGTCTATTAGGTAGTACAGACCCTGGCACAAGGTCTATTTGGTGTTCAATCCCTCTCAAAGGGGGTAAGCCATCAGGAAGTTCCTCTGGAAACACTTCCTTGAACTGATCAATGAGGGGCTTAACATCTGCAGGGATCACCTTAGACTCCTCTTCCTGAACTTCTTTTGATAGCAGCATTACTATAGGTTGCTCCTCACTACACTCCTTGACCATTGCTGACTCAGATAGAAATACAACTCCACTAAAATCCTCAGCCATACTTGGACTTCCATAGCTCTTCTGGTGTGGTGGCAAGGGGGCTAATGTCACCTTCCTGCTCCCATGCTTGAAAGAATAGGTATTGCTTCTTCCTTGGTGTATGGAGCTTTTATCAAACTCCCATGGCCTTCCTAATAGCAAGTGACAGGCATCCATTGGAACCACATCACACAATACTTCATCCTTGTACACACTGCCAATGGAGAAAGGGACCATGCATTGCTTATCCACCTTAACCTCTGCTCCCTTACTCAGCCATCTCAACTTATAGGGGTGAGGGTGATCTTGAGTGCTCAACTTCAGCTTATCAACCATAGTAACAGAAGCCACATTGGTACAACTACCTCCATCTATAATAAGATTACAAACCCTCCCTTGTATGGTACATCTGCTCCTGAAAATGAGGGACCTTTGATCCTCCTCCAAAGGTATCTGTTGTGAATGCATTACTCTCCATAGGACTAAGCTGTGGCCTGTGTCAGGGAGTGCCACTATTGCCTCCTGACTAGACTCTTCTTCCTCACTCACCACTTCTTCAACCTCAGGCTCATCCCTCTCATACTCAACTAGACCCTCTTTCTCCCAAGCCTCAACTTCCATTATGGTTAAGGTCTTCTTAGAAGGGCAATCCTTTCCTGAAATGTCCATAGCCTTGACATTGGAAGCACCTAATTCTGTTCTCAGTCAATGAAGTGCTTGGCTTTTGACCCATGATGCCCTTACCCTTGTCTAAGGTAGGTGGGGGTGCTGTCTTAGGGGTATCCATTGATCTAAACCCACTATAAGGTCTGGTTTGAAAAGGCCTAACAGGTTTTGGTGTAGCAGGCTTAGTCTTCCCTATCTTCTCAATTCTCAGAGATAGGTTGACAACATCATCAAATGACCACAGAGGTTGCATCCTAACCTTGTTAGCAATGTTCTTATCTAGACCCTCTAAGTACCTAGCAATCCTTTGCTCAGGTTTCTCATTTATATCACATTGTAAGGTGAGTTGTTCAAACTCCCTCAGATAAGATTCAACAGGTTTGTCTCCTTGTTTCAACTTAGATAACTTGATAAACAGATCCTGGGTGTAATCCTTAGCAACAAATTTGTCTAACAGTTTCTTTTTCAGTTTAGTCCAAGACTTGATGGGTTCCTTACCCTCCCTAGCCCTTAACCCTTTCATAGTCTCATACCAAAGGGAAGCATACCCTTTCAGTTTAAGGATGGCTACTTTAAAAGACTTGGAATCATTGTATCCCTTGTACTCAAAGATCCTTTCTACTTCTCTAAGCCATTCTAATAAGTCATCAGGATTAAGACTACCAGAAAACTCAGGGATATCTACCTTAAGATGTTTGTCTGTGTTCCTGTGGATGGAAGCTCTGCTTCTTGTTGAGTCATCTGAGTCTGGGTACTCCTCATCATCAGGTGGCCTTCCTCTGCCTCCTCCTTGGCCTCTTCCACGTCCTCTACCTCTCCCTCCAGCAAGCAAATGGTTGCCTATAACTTGGTCCAAGGTTCTGGTTAGGGTGGTTACAATCCCAGCCAGATCCTCCATCCTTGCTTCTACTCCTGCTAGTCTCTCTTCACTCATTGGGCTATTTTTGTGTTTTTAAATGTAGTTAGGGAAAATGAACTCACTAAGACTCTCAACCAAAGCTCTGATAACCAATTTGGAGTGTAAACTACTAAGGTTCACAAGTTTTAAGTGACTTGATTAGCTTGACTCAAACTGAATACAATATCAAGTAACAAGGGGTGTTGTTTTAGGGATTGTGAGTTATTTTAGCTGAAAGATACAAGGGATATGACTTGGAGACAATCCTCTACAGCAAAGCACAAGAGAAAAGGACTCAAAGACTAGTTTAGAGACAGTTTTCAAGTGTTACAGCAAAGCACAAACACCCTAGACTAGACTCAACAGCAAGTAAGTTAATCACAGCAATGCACAGATATAACTTTACTCACAATACAAGGCACTGATCAAACACCTTGAAGATGTATCAGGCTTGCTTCAAACTACAGCTCTTAGCACAAGTTTGATAGTTTTGAGGGATTTCTCAAAGTTCATTCATTCATCAAAGTCTGCCTACAACAGTCATACAAGACCCCTTTATATAGAGAGGTTGATATCTTGTGAGCCATTAGATGTATGGATCATCCAAGGGCTAGCTTAGGATCTAAACTACTTCTACTGACACTAATTAAGAGCCTCACAATAGGACGAGCTTAACAACTAATAAGAACAGACACAAGACACAAAAGAAAACAGACTGAACAAAAGCAAATAAAGCAGTTTTGGATTTTTCCTGAAATGGAAATCTGTTGCTCTTGTTGTCTTGTGCTTTGCTCTGGGTGTTTTGTTGCTCCTTGGAACTCTCCACTCTTATGAGGACATAGATAAACCTGCCTTAGATGAAGACAAGTTGACTTAAGCAAAAGAAAACATCATCTGAGCATGTACTACCTCTGCTATGCTGTTTACTGGACTCTAGCTTTGGGGTGTCTGTTTCATGGGTTTTTACTAGACTTCAAAATGGTTTGTCCTGGGCAAACTTGTAGCTTAGAGGGTTGTCTTGATGGTAGGCCATAGTGGGGGTGGTTGGGATGCCCTGGTGTACCTCCTAGAGGCTGGGTTTGTTAACTGGTCTGTCTGGGCCTGAATGGCTCTGTTTCTGTTTTGTGTGGGTAATGTGGGTTGTGTTGGGGATGGGCATGGGTTGTTGAACCCTGAACTGTCTTCTTCATTGGGGTGGCTTGGCTTGGGTTGCTCTTGACTTGTCATAGCTTGTGGTTTAGACCTTGTAATTCGAGCTTCCATATGAGGGGTCAAGCTTGTCTTGTATGTGGCTTGATCATCAAGGCCCCTTGGGTGAGCTCCTGCTGCAGGTACTTACGTGGTGCAGCCATCAGATCTGATAATAAAGTTACTTGAGAAAGATAAATAATAAACCCTTATTGCTTTGCCTTCTCCTACCTTCCTTATTCTCTAATTCACTTTCTTTCTTGTGTGTTGGTGATATCAATGAATTAGGTTAAAGCACAAACAGGTGTACTTATATAGAGAGGTGGCAGGAGGGGCTTTATGGAATAAGTAGTCAGTTATGTAAATAGCCTGTAACTATTTACCATAATCTACTTAAACTAGGACTCCTAATAAAAACCCGAAACAATATATTTAACCATTATTTAATTAAGGCAACTAATATCAGTAATTAGGTCCACACAATAGAGAATTAAATAATATTAATATAATAATTCTTACATTCTCCCACTTGGACCATATTACTGATTAAAACATAATGTCACACTTAATTATAACATAAGGCGCGTAGACGGTTAAATAAACACATAATGGGTTTATCTTAATTACCCTGATTATCCCTGAACAACTGGTTGAGTCATGGCGGAGACACTACTATAAAAGAGAAGTGGTCCTTCCATGTACTACGGACCAATCACTTAGAATAATCAGTCTGTACAAGGAGCAAACATAATCCCCAAATAATGTCCTTGAGGAAAAGGACTAATTCTGTTAATCGTGCAACAATAATGTATACAATAACAATAATACGATACAGAAAAGTGTTCGGAAATCATCATCATAATAAAACAGAAGTCGATTAATCAAAACATAAGTGTCATTATTACAAAGCACTAGCATGATCCAAACATAAACGAAAAAGCCTTAATGATTATCCTCCAGACCAATATCAATAGCATGCTCATAAATGTCTTTGGAGGTAATCCCTTAGTTAAAGGATTTGCTATATTAGCACTAGTCATAATGTGCTCAATTGACACAGTGTTTTTCCGAACTTCTTCCTTAACTGACAAGTATTTCATTTTCATGTGCTTTATTCCTTTAGAATACTTGTCATTCTTCGAAAAGAAGATCGATGCGGTATCATCACAATAAATTCTCAACGGCCTTGCATCATAATGCATAATGCTAAGCCCTGAAGGAGAATGCCGCAACCATAAAGCTTGAATAGTAGCCTCAAAGCACGCTACAAATTCAACTTCCATAGTGGATGAGGCAATAATTGTTTGTTTAGCACTTTTCCAGGAGATTGCTCCCCTAGCTAAAACAAACACATAACCAAAAGTGCTTTTCCTTGAGTCCACGCATTCCCCAAAATCTGAGTCATCATATCCAATAACCCATTTCAGGATTGGACTGATATCGACCCAACATACCTACTGCAAAACTTATGTCAGGTCTTGTACAGACCTGCGCATACATTAAGCTTCCAACCAGAGATGCATAAGGAAAGTTTTTCATGGTATTTCGTTCTAGCTCAATCTTAGAATACATACTTAATTTGAACTTATCCCCTTTCTGAATAGGAACATCATTGGGATTACATTTTACCATGTTGAATCTTTCTAAGACTTTACTGATATAGACTTTCTGAGACAACCCTAATGTCCTTTGTGATCTGTCTCGAGATATTTCCACCCGGATCACATAGGACGCCTATCCCATATCTTTCATCTCAAAGTTGTTTGATAGGAAATCTTTAGTTTGACGTAATAGTCCCAAATCACTGCTTGCTATAAGTATGTCATCGACATATAGAACCAAAAATGCAAAATTACTCCCACTGATCTTCAGGTATATACACTAATCAACAGTGTTTTCTTGAGACCCAAAGGAGGTAATGGTATTATGGAACTTAATATACCATTGTTGAGAAGCTGGCTTAAGTCCATAAATGGACTTCTTTAATATACAGACTTTGTCCTCTTTGCCATCAATAATGAAGCCTTCAGGCTGAGCCATGTAGACTTCTTCTTCCAAACTCCCATTCAAGAATGCCGTTTTCACATCCATTTGATGTAGCTCTAAATCAAAATGAGCTACAAAAGCTAAAATGATCCGTAATGAACCCTTCTTAGAAACTGGAGAGAAGGTTTCATTATAATCAATGCCTTCTTTCTGATTAAAGCCTTTAGCTACCAGTCTGGCTTTATGTCGTTCAATATTACCTGAGGCGTCGCGCTTGGTCTTAAAGACCCACTTGCAGCCGACAGCCTTATGACCTACTGGTAAATTGACCAACTCCCAGACCTCATTCTTAGCCATAGACTCCATTTCTTCTTTCATGGCATTAATCCATTTATCGGAATCATTACAATTCATAGCTTGTGAAAACGTAACCGGGTCATTATCAATACTAATGTCAAATTCACATTGTTGTAGATACACATAGTCATCTGAAGTAGTTGGCTTTCTAGGTCTTGTGGACCTTCTTAATACTATTTCAGGGGCTGTATCAACAACTTCAGTGACAATGTTATCATTCGGGAGTGGAGGGTCATCAACGTTAGGTTCCACAATATTGACTGGGTCAACATTATCATTATGTGGAACATCATCAATTGAAAGTGGGGGCAAGGAAGCTGGAATTGCCACCCTAACTTCATTGACTATGACATCCCTTACCTGATCACTCCCACTAACTTCGCCATTCTCAAGGAATTTGGCATTTCCGGTTTCTACAATTCTTGTTCTGTGTGTAGGACAGTAAAACCTATACCCTTTAGACTTTTCTGGATAACCGATAAAGAACCCACTAATGGTTCTTTGATCGCGTTTCCTTTCATGTGGATTATAAATGCGTGCCTCTGCTGGGCATCCCCATACATGCAAATGTTGAAGACTCGGTTTCCACCCTTTCCACAGTTCAAATGGTGTCTTTGAAACTGCCTTACTGGGGACCCGGTTTCCAACATACACAGCAGTCATAAGGGCATGCATCCACAA